>NMRA01000015.1:171890-204418 GCA_002633005.1 Phoronis australis
GGAATTGGTCAATCATAGGGCCTATGTACATTCTATAGACCCCTCTACCCGGAATTGGTCAATCATAGGGCCTATGTACATTCTATAGACCCCTCTACCTGGAATTGGTCAATCATAGGGCCTATGTACATTCTATATTCAGTGACCTGTCCCACATTGTTAATGTGTATTTATCATAATACTGCCCAAGCACTTTAAACAGCTCTGGCAGTGGCCGTCCAATGGGATTTTGCTAGACTTGTCTCTCTCTCTAAGTCTCTGGTTACTATAGCGGAGGTGCTTTACTCCCCCCATGCAGGCTCTTAGGGCATCAAAGGGATTCTGGCCACAAGGTATGCTCCAGCCAAGCAGCAAGTCAAGCCTGTTCATAAAGACTTGACCAAGTTAATTGAGAATGTAAAGTAGTGGCCCTAAGATATCAAGCTTACTGCATTGGAAACACAAATGATGGGATTGGTTACAAGCTGTCTGCTGGTGATCAGTGAGGGTGTAATTTGTAAATACAAGTCATGTAACTATTTGAAAATCACATAAAGGCAATTAGGCACCAGGCATGGACCCTCTGGAGTTGGCAGGCCACCAAATCTGGAGGGTCAGAAAACCACAAGTCATTCCACTTGATTACTCTTTATTTTACTTTAATCAGACAGTGTTAGAGTTGGCTGAAGAATTCATTAGTTTAAAGGCCCTTTCATACCAATGTGGATGTCTTGATGTTTTGGGGAGTGGCTGTCAGTATAAACAATTAACGTTGGTCCTGGATCTAAGGTTATAACAGCGCCAATTAACATCGCAGTAAACTGGTGGATTTAACATCTATGCATCGATGCTGCAGTGCAGTATGGTCAACTACGGTCCCACTGAAGTTCTCACCAGGAGCCACTGTCATCGTCAACAATTAAAGGGCAGTGTCATCACTAATAGTTGCTTATATTTTGCTTGAATAATCACCAATCTCCTTCAAATTAGAAATGTTTTATGTCAATTAGCACATGAATGCTCCTAATTTGTCACATTAAAAAATCTTAGCGTGCCCACAATGCATCAGCGCTACCGTGTTATTACTTCGATAAAAACAGCGTGACCTACTATTTGCTTCAATGTCCGTTAACTAATGAAGCCGGTATGAATGGTTCAGTTAACTCCGAAGTTTACATCAATGCTCCACTCAGACCAGAGTTAAGTCAGTAAGAATGAAAGGGCCTTAAGACAAATGACGTCAAATAAAAATTGATAGTAATAAGTAAAAAGTTCACGACTTCTGCAGCTGTCGAAGTCATCACGGTTGTCAACATTACATTAATCATTACACTTTAAATGGTTTCTTTTAACTTCTATGAGACTTTGCTTTTTGTCTTAGTAAAATGCAGTCAAAAATGTTTAAACAAATGAATATATATAATTACTGCAATACTTGAACTTTCCTCTGATAATTTTACAAGACAAAGGAACTCCTATTAAAATGGGCAATAGTTCACCCAGGTGCAGATTTCAGCTCGTCGCGGTCTGTTTAAAGTCGGACATCATGCACTGCCTTGAACTGAGTCACTTATCGGACATTTGTGCAACTAAACATTTTGGCAACCTCAACTTTGAATTTGCCACCTCAGATTTTGCCAAGCTTGTAAGAAGTAACTTCAGTGTTTTCTTGATGTCCGAAGTTGACATATGCAATGAATGACTGAATGAAGTTTAGTATGAGCTCAATAATACGTTGGGACAAACAGACAGGAAATTTAATGTGCTGAACGTGGTCTTAAATAAAAAAGTTAGTAAGATAGAATCTTAACAATTTCAAACAAAAATAATTGCCAAAACTGCACTTTTTCATTTTTCAAGGTGTTCTCAACCGTTGTTGTAAATGGCCACATTATCTGTTGTTACCTATGGTACAGAACTTAGATATGGTATATCATTTATGAAAAAACGAGAAAATAAAATATCATCTGTCCAAAGTATTGTGTTTTACGTTGGCGAGACATAACTCTATCAAATATCACCAGACCACCGAATTGCATCTTGGATTGGTGAGACGTAACTCTGTCAAATATCAACTGTCCACCGTATTGTGTCTTCATTTGAGACGTAACACAAGTGGGTCAATTACCGGGCTCCTTCGTTATCCTCTAAATAGTCAGGTCCACACAAGCGAGTCAATTACTGTGTAATCTGTCTGATTTAGGGCATACTATGGATGATAAGTGAGATTTACCCTTTTTTTTGAAAAGTACGTAGCACCACATTAAATGCATTTCTATATTCAAGTATCACAGTTAACTTCAAAAAAAAGTTTTGAAAAATTATGGGCATTCATAATGATGTTAAAAACACTTATATAGTCAAAAAAGTCATTTTTTGCAATATTTTTGTTCGAAATTGCATGCTATTTTAAAACATATACAAAAGGAGTCAGAAAATTATTGAGTACATGCCTACAGTAAGCAAGTATAATAAATTCTTTCTCATCGAAAAACAAAGACTGACTATTAAGTACTAAAGCCTGTAGAATGATGCACCATAATAAGCGCAATCAAATACATATAAATACAAAATTCATTTTCTACTGCCCGGAAGGAGAGGAGCATTCAGATTCATAAGAATTCTGAACATCACTCTTTCAATGGAAGACATGATGCTATATTTGAAACACTACACAAACACAACAAGCATTGGCACAAATATCTTGACATTAATACACACTCCTTTGTACTCAAACATCAGGTAGGATATTGTGGAGCACCGAGTCAATTTGTTTTTCTGGATTTGTCTTATTTCGTCTTATAATGACAAACAGACCTTTAAATAACTACAGTATGACACTGTTGCTCTAATACTGAGAGTAACTTAATGAACAATTGGGCACAGGCGTTTAAAGTAACGCATGCAGACCAGGGGCAAGTTATATCCAAGATAAAAAAAAAAGACGGGCATAACTTCCATTTTAATGTGAACACATTTCAATGGTGTGGTTCATGATGGTGGTTGTAGAGTCTGAATATCAAAAGTTATCAACTTTGCATCAGTGGCAATGTTTTTGCCCTTCTAAAATGCAAATATCGCATTTCCATTAACCATTCTACCAACGGACTTTCAGCTTTTTCAAAATGGGCCTCAGGAACCTGCTACATGAAATGCTTCTGCGGTCTTCAGTTAAATAGTTTGCAACAGGCCAACAACTGTCATGTGATACATGATCGCGTAAAACCTGACATTTTGTTATCCTGTGAATAACTTCCATGAAGGGGACCCCAGAATTGAGCATCATACTCTCGCAGGAAAGAGTTATGTTTGAATTTTACTCGATCACCAACATTATCTGGTTATCTGTTATTTCAACACATCTATTAAATGTTACCCCAAATCACTGACAACTGCTTTTACTTGTGATGTCAGATCAAATGTTTGGTCGTCTGATGACAGAACTGCAACAGCAGACATGATCCATGGCTATATGCTCTTGAGAATACGGAACCATTACAATCGCACCTCATGAAATCCTCTCCGATTTAAGCACCTTGGCTTCATTGTACTCCTCATCCGTCAGTATTCCATTCACCATGACGATCTGGTACTGCTTGGCCTTGAGACCGTACGAAGTACGCCTGAGTGTGCGCATCAAATTGCTGTCAATTGTGCCATGGAACAGCACCATCTGTTTCCTGCTACAGCTAGGGTCAAAGATCAACAGCTTGGTGGCGCCACCTGTGAGCTCTTCCAGTCCCACAATGGTACGGCTATGGCCTGTGGTGAAGGAAAATACCTTGAATTTAGTAAACGTGTCACAACAAATTGTGATTTTATTTTAATTATTTTTCTGAGATTCCTGGGATGTAATGTTCATTTTCCATCAGATATTTTTTTCTCCAAAAAAGTAAACTTTTTGATAATGATTGTTGCTACTCATAGCCAAATACATAACTTGCAAAATGGAGGGTTTTATTGATGAAATTTTCCACGAGTTTTTCACATGAAAATTGATGTCATCATTTCTTAAATTTCCATGATGAGTGGCAAGAATGCAAAAGACTGCACCACAAAGAGATTCGCATTACAGTGAAATAACACACTGTCAAGTTTTGAGCATTGTTTTAAACACAATAACCACACACAAGAATGAATATCCAGTAATGCCAAAAATTATAGGACAAAATTACCCGGAATTCCCAGTCAAGACGGCTGAGTGCAAGCAGAATTCTCTGTACTGTAGCACGTTTTGACTTGTACTGAAGCATGGTTTTGACTTGTACTGAAGCATGGTTTTGACTTGTACTGAAGCATGTTTGACTTGTACTGAAGCATGTTTGACTTGAACTGAAGCATGTTTTGACTTGTACTAAAGCACATTTTGACTTATACTGAAGCATGTTTGACTTGTACTGAAGCACGTTTTGACTTGTACTGAAGCATGTTTTGACTTGTACTGAAGCATGTTTTGACTTATACTGAAGCATGTTTGACTTGTACTGAAGCATGTTTTGACTTGTACTGAAGCACATTTTGACTTATACTGAAGCATGTTTTGACCTGTACTGAAGCATTGTTTTGACTTGTACTGAAGCATGTTTTGACTTGTACTGAAGCATGTTTTGATTTATACTGAAGCATGTTTTCAGGGAAAAAATTGGTCAGTGTATCTGTTCATTAAAATGAGGTGTAGACACAGAAGAAACGAGCAAAGGTGTGTTCATGGCAACTAAACTGAACTGAGTTGTAACTTTTTAACAGTAAGTAAACACTACTGTTCACATTGAGACATAACTGTTTTACAACTGTGCTACAATCCACAATGAGTTATTATGACTGCAAACTAAAGCACATTCCAAGAGTTTAAAACAGTGCTGCAATTATAACTTCTGCAATCAATCTTAATTTGTTCACACCGAGAGATACAATGTTTAAGTGTTTTGGTGTGAACACAGTTAATGCCACTTAACAAGTACTATGCACAGTTAATAGGCAACAGTAATTAATACTTAACTTATCATAAATAGTGATTTGCATTCATTTGGTACTAAAATAAAACTAAAACACCAGCTTTCCCCCTTTTTTCTACAATGCACCTTACACACAAATCAAGTGGAGTTTATCAATAGTTCTTATGAGGCTAGTTTTTCTGTTGTAAATTTGATTTCTTCTATTTTGAAATCAGTGGATTTGACTTGTAAGTACGTACCACTGTATGTGCCTTTAATACTAATGATATTTATTTAACTTTATACAACTCGTTCATTTTTCATGAAAATATTATGCAGCAAATGAAACATACAACAACCCACTTCAAGACCTAGAAAAAGTAGTTGTGCGAGGAGCAATTTGAAAATTGTCAGCGTCTGACAACAAACCTTGATGCTGTAGGTATAAAGGAGGTTTGAAGGCATCTGTCTTCTTGAAGTAGTTCCTCACCCACTCAAACAGTTTGGGGTGAGCACCATTTGGGTCGGACGGATGGTGAAAGTCTATAAGCTGGGCTCTGAAATACACGGTTATGCAATAATCAAACATAACATAACCCACATATCATTGTCGGATCTACGGTGTCACGGTGGGGTACATCTTCCCTAATACCATGACCCACATATAATTGAATGATTAAGGATGTCACGGTGAGACAGGTCTTCCTCAATAAAATGACTCACATATCATCGCCTGATCTAGGATGTCGCGGTGGGGTGGGTTTTCCCCCATAACATGACCCATATATCATAGTCAAATCTACTACATTGTGGTGGGGTGGGTCTTCCTAAATAACATGACTCACATATCATTAGCCGATTTAGGATGTCGCGGTGAGATAGGTCTTCCTCAATAATATGACCCACATATTATTGGCTGTTCTAGGATGTCGGGCTGGGGTGGGTGACCCAACTAGAATTTCCAAAAACCCTCAAACGATATACTGTCACCTTCTTTGGTCATGACAGAATAAGTACTCAGAGTCATCTAGGCCCCCTGCTGCCTTTGCATAATGTATAATACATACAAGTAGTGAAGGTCTAGCTACATCTCATACTTTGGCAGGAGACATGTAGCACATATTCAATATGTATTAAGATACAGTAGAGATATGCAACAATTAAACTTATAGCCAAAATATTTGTGTAGTCATATCATCTAAAAAGAACTGTTTTTTTTTCAAACTTACTTTTGCTATAATTAAATTGTATTTAAACAGTTAATGAATTCAACATAAGAGAAAAAAACATTTTCTTTAATTTGTTATAATCAATTAAAACTATTTCCTTCAATAGGGCCGCCCCGGATTACACAGCGATAGAACTGTCGTTCGTCCCAGAGATAAGAAAGAGCGTGACCTAGCTTTGGAAGTGAGGCACATTGATGTCGCGTCGGTGTTGCAACCCACAGCACAGCAGTAATACTTTCGGTGGCATTGGAAGAACGAATGAATAGAGTAATGCAACCAAGAAAAACTTGTAAAGAATCAGACAAGAACAAATAACATGTGAAACTCCAGTGACACGAAAGCGAGGCAGGAAATGTTCCTGACTGATGTTTACGGCATTGTGGGTAAATACAGCGATATTCGAGTGTCGCTTTGTAATCTGAGAAAGCCCCATTGAACTACATCACCGAAATTTTTTGATTTTTTTACTAAATGAAACCCAATGAATATTTATAATACAGAGGCAATAAGTTGAAGACAAGAAGTTTTTACAATTTTCAGAGATAGTGAATAATCAGACACATTGTTTTTTCAACAATAATGGCTCTTGTTATTAAGTATAACTGAATTGAAACCTGCAATATAATTTCATGTAAAATTAGTGTTTTCACTTATATTATAAAATTTCCCACTGGTTTTTACCTTTTGCCCCATGCCAGGTGGTGCGGTGTGGCTTAGTGGGATAAGTGTATGCTTCCTATACCCAAGGTCAGGGGTTCGAGCCCCAGTGGGGCACAATACTAGACACTTGAGTCAGGTCTCTAACTCCTCAGCTCCGTTTTAACTCTATGTTTACAAAGTATAAAAATAGTTCCAGGTAATCAGTGCAATGAACCCACCTGAGCAGCTTGCAATTATTATTTATATCACTTTCCACGATTTTTTCATGCAGCTGTTGAACTATTTAGTTTTCCTATGTCCAGGTTTTCCGTGAGGACTTGGAACTGTGTAAAAGAGTTTGCTTGCAAAGGAGACACTCACTTGACCTTCAGTGAACACAATATAGCCATGATCTCTGTAGCACCGATCCACTTATTAGTGTTCTTGACCCTGCCGCCCAGCTGGTCGCATCCCTCTTGATCAAAGCCCTTGTTCCAGGCTGTCTCCAACAGCTGCTGAATTTTGGTTATAGATGGAATCAAAGGACGCCCTGAAGAAGGCAAATAATATAACAATTGTCAAAAGATTTTGAGGATTGATGGCTTAAGTTAAAAAGGCAAATACACAAAAATTCAAAAGATCTTGCAGACAGGTAAAATATGTGGATGGCCTGAGAAAGACAAAGAGAAATGGTCAAAAGGTCTTACAGGTGAATGAAATCAGTAGACAGTCACAGGAAGACAAATGGATAAGTTGTCGAAAGGAACCAATGAACTTCTTGCAGAAAGCAAACAGCAAAAGGCCTTGGAGATACATAGAATCACTGGTACACCTGAAGAAAGCTGAGTCAAAGGTTGTGCAGGTGGGTGGAAATAGTTGGTAACTTCAGAAAATGAAAACAGGGAAGTGCTCAAAATGTCTTGGAGATGGATCGTATTACCAGACGTCTTTAGGACAACAGAAAAATGGACAAAAGGTCTTACAGATAGGTGGAATCAAAAAATGGACAAAAGATCTTACAGATAGGTGGAATCAAAGGATGACTTAAGTAAGTCAAATGGAGGGTGCAAAAATGGTTTTGGAGATATATAAACTCAGGGGACAGGCTGATGATGATAAGTAAAGAAGTGCCCAGAATGTCTTGGAGATAGATGGAATCAGCAGACAGCCTGAGGAACAAGGACCAACATACGATAGTCCATAGGTTTTGGAGATAAATAAAATTATTGGTTGGCCCAAGGAAGGCAAATGGTGATTCAGAAGTGCTAAAAGGGTCTTGGAAATTGGTGACATCATTGAGGCTTGAGAAAGGCAAACAGAGAAGGGTTCAGAGGCTCTTCGATATAATGGAATTGATGGAGTAAACGGTCTCAGAAAGGTGATTAGAGAATGGTCAAAAAGGTCTTGGAGACACTGAATCAGAGAATTTCCTGATGAAAGCAAACAGGAAAATGATCAAAAGGTGGAAAGTTAAATAGAAAGGTGTGGCTAAAAAGTTCTTGGAAACAGATGGAAATAGTAAATAGTCTGAGGATGGCTAATAAGAAAATGATCAAAAGGATGTGAAGATAGGAATCGGTAGACTTCTTCAGGAAAGCAACTGAGAAGTGGTCAAAAATGACTGGTGGAATACATGGTAGGACTGAGGAAAGCAAAAATACAGAAATCAGGTAAAAAGCGACTTTCAGATAGGTGGAATCAGCAGATGGCTCGAAGAGGACAGATGCAAAAATGGCAAAAAAGTATCAGGGATGAATTTAATTAATAGATGCCCTGAAAAAGGCAAACACAGAAATGGTCTAAGTAATAGGAAATACAAAGAACTGTCAAAAAGTCTGGATGTTTGATGGAATCCATACAGAGCCAGTGCAAGGCAAACAGAACTGCGAAGATAGCTGTGGTTTCAAGAAAGGATTTGACTACACCAGTAATTATTACTAACCATCATGTTAAGAAACACCAATATGACCACAGCTTCCGTTTCTTAGCAAATTTTTTCAAAACAAATAAACAAGATCAACACTGGGGCATTGACATGCACCCACCGGGCATCGCAAACCATATGTTTCTAAGGGCCACTAGGACGTGCTGCACTAGTCAAACCAGCCCCAAAATCAAATGGTTCTGACACATTGTCATTATATACGTCTGAGTTATGTTTCATTAAAATCCGTCAATCAGTTCTCTAGATATCATCAGTAAATGTTCTCCAAAACAACACCTGAAAAGTCCCTGGCGAGAACAAAATGGTGCTGGCACATAGTCATCATATACCACTTTGTAAAGTTTCATTGAAATTTGTCATTCGATTCTCTAGATACCATCCACAATCTTCCCCCAAACAACACAAATCTACCACGAAGGGTCTGGCGCATTGATATCACATATGGCTGTGACTAGTTTCGTTGACATCCCTCAATCGTTTCTTAGATATCATGTGGAACAACACATGAAGGCCCCTTGAGAACAAAATGGCCACTAAGAAGACAGTGCAGCAGTAGTTAAGTCTGCCCGAAAATTTAATGGTGATGGCGCATTGATATCGCATATCTCTGCCAAGTTTCATTGAAATCCGTTAATCGGTTCTCTAGATATTATTCTAAAATCCTCTTTCACAATATAACCACAAGGAGGTGCTGCAGTGGTCGAAACCATTCAAAAATTGCACATTGACATTGTATGCCTATATCATATTGAAATCCATCAGGCGGTTATCTCCATGTCATCCAGAAATGCTCTTTCCCCAAACAACACTTAAAAAGTCACTCGCCAAGAACAAAATGGCCATTAGGAAGTGCTAAAATGGTAGACATATGCCCAAAAATTTAATGGAGCCGGCACATTGTCATCATATATCTTTGTGCCAAGCAACAAGATTAACACCCTTAAATAACTTGAGCACATCTTTCATTGAATCGGCTTGACTGGCTGCTTGACTGGGGTAAGGCACCTCGCTTAGGCTAGTCTTGGTGCAATTATGGTGTTTTCCCGTTGATCACAACTTGTTCGATTCTATAACCCAACAAGAAAAAGTTAGGAAGATGACCCCTGTAGCCAATATCTTACACGACTGATTAAACCCATTCTGGTATTTATGGTTGAAGGGCCAGCTCTTTTTTTTGTTCGATAATTGCTCTAATCTCCAGTATTCTAGCCTGACTGGACTGTGCTGCTAAAAATAAAAGTTAAGTTATAACATAATTCAACATAAAACAATGGCGGATTTATAAGGGGGCCATGCCCCCCTAAAATTCTTCCAGATTCCATTTGGCAGTTCGGGGGTGTGAATGTCTGACAGGAAAAATCCTGCCCCTCCCAACTCAAAATCCTGGATGCACCCCTATAAACCAATTCTGAATTCCTTGTCAAATGTTGATCATGTTTAGTTTTTGAATCGCCAAAATCGCTTGACTGCAACCGAAGTTATGACAACCTATTCTTTCCAAATGTATCAATTCGCTCTGGGTTTCATTGTGTTCGCACGTGGTCTGTAATAAGCCTGGTAGATAATTGGCCTGCCCGATGTCATACCAGACAAAAGACTGTGCTTGGCAGTTAACAAAGGAGCTAGATGTTATCACATGCTCACAACCCTCTACGTCTGGTAAAGTCACTGAACGGGAGGATGCCGTAATGGCAGCAAGGTCAGTAAACGCTATTCTCGTAGCATGTTTAAAGTCCATTGTTGAGAGCAAAATGGCCACTAGGAGTTGCAGCAGTCCAATCTGCCTGCAAATTTAATCATGCCATTGCATTGACATCACATACTTCTGAGTCAAGTTTCAATAAAAACCATCAGCAAATGCTCTACTCCAAAATGGCCAATAGGAGATGGTCAAGTTGGCCCGAAAATGAAATGGTGCTGGCACACCTGGCAGCATATACCTCTGTGCCAAGTTTCATCAAAATCCCTCTGTTGGTTCACTAGATATCACCCAGAAATGCTCGTTCCCCAAACTACACTTAAAAAGCCCATTGTCGAAAACAAAATGGCCACTAGGAAATGCTATAGTGGTCGAACTCGCTCCAAAATTTAATGTTGTTTCCGCATTTCCAACACATACCTCTGTGACAACTTTCATAAAAATCGTTCACTTGCATCTTTACATATCGTCTGGAAACATTCTCATACATAATGGCCACTAGGAGCTGCTGCAATAATCTGCCACTGAGAAAATCAAATGAGGACAGCACATTCACATGATATACCTTTGTGTCAAGTCTCATTGAAATCCGTCAATCGGTTCTTTACATATCATATGGAAACTGTCGTCCTCCAAACAATACTTGAAAAGTCCTTGTTGAAGAAATAAAAATGGCCACTAGGAAGTGTTGCAGTGGCCCAATCTGCCTGAAAATTAAATGGTGCTAGCGCATTGGCATCACATACCTCGGTTAAGTTTGATTAAAATCCTTCCCCCTGACCCCTGGCGTTGAGGTAGATTGAAAAGTGGCATGAACCATTTCAGTGATGCCCTACACCCTTGTGACAGGAGAAAAGCAATATGTGCATATCTAATTAGCCCTATAATAGAGTTTGTGTATTCTATTGAATGGCTCATAGTAAAACTGTAAAAGCCTTTTCATAGTGACTTAACTACAGTCTTAGCGGAGCATCAACGTAAACTGTGAAGTTCCCGTTAATATACCAGCTTCAGATATCGAAGTAAACGGTACGTGACACTTTTGTCATCGAAGTAATCGCAAGGTAGCGCTGCACGCTAAGGTTCTTTTAATGTGACAACTTGGGAACATTTTCATGTGCTAAATGATATAAAACTTATTTTTAATTTGACTGATGATTATTTGACCAAAATATAAGCAACTGTTAGCGACAACACTACCCTTTAATTGTTGATGATAACAGTGGCATCTGGCACTAAATTCAATGGGACCGTTCATACTGCAGCGCAGCATCGACACTGCGCTCTTAAATCCACCTGTGAAGTTAACTGGCGCTGTTAACTTCGATCCAGGACCGAAGTTAACCGTTCATACTGACCGTTCATACTCCCCAAAACATCGACGCATCGACGTTAGTATGAAATGCCCTTAAGGCAAGTGGTATTCATTTAGACAGAAACCTGTCCAGACAAGTGGAGTACTGATGCTGAAGGTGTAAAGATCCAAGTATAATAAGGTGCAGGAATCTTGACTAAAAATTGTATTGTGTGATGTATTGCTTAGCAACACTAATGGCAGCAGTTTAGACCACAGGTAGCTAAACATTTGTGTCACAGAACGACACATTTAGTGTTCTGTGGCCGGTAGCATGAAACAGTCCCAAATAGGGACGCAACTAAGTTCCCTCAGTCTTTTTGCATATTTGTGTCTTTATGGACTCACAAATGCAATAGTTTTCTATCATTTCATCTTTATTATGAGGTCCTCTTTTGTTTAATGACATTTTCTAATAATATGAAAACTGAGCTCAGAGTTGATTGAAAATAAATATGGACTTAGTCCTTAAAATGGGGGTGTTGCCTGTAATACCAGTAACACCTGTCATGGACAGGATCATTGGGGATGTGTTGGTGCATTAATCCCCTCCCCAGACAATTGGAGGTGTTGCATGAAAAGATCCCTACTTGTTTTTGATAATATTGACAATTTAACATAGAATCTGTCTGTCTCGCGTCTGTTTTTGAGTACAAAGATTACGACCCCGGGTCCTTGACAAGGGTAATTTTTCACTTAGCACACAAGTCAAATTCTATTTTGTTAAATTTCTCCACAAAAAAATTGTATTAAAAAAAATTTTAGTCCATTGTTTGCAGTGAGCAGACGTCCTAAAACAACATTTGGTAAAGTTTCAATTATATGCAGCAGTGTTAATTAAGCATTTGAAAATTTGTATAATGACAATTATGGTAATTATTTGTATAATGACAATTATGATAATTACATTTGTTTGAAATAAGTGGTTCCAAGTACCAGAATCTGTTATTCTAGCATGAGCATAAAATCCTACCATTGAACAAAACCTTTTGATATGTAGTGCTCTGTGCAAGGGAAGACAGCATCATTTGTAGATTACGATAGCCACATCCCCAACCTCGGTCCCCATAGGAAGCGCCATAGTGATCGACATAAGAACACAGGTACACATTGCAGATGTTTGGCGATCGTTTGACATAATAGCCACGCAGACGTGCCATGATACCTAGAAATAAATAAAGCAAAGGAAACTGAAAAAAATAATTAATTGAATTAAATGTCTTAACACAATTGCGTATTTTGAGCAGCCAATCCATGATTGTACTGAATTTATCTCCGCTGGACAAGTCTTAAGCTCCTAAGCTTACTGGCAAATTCTCGAGCCTTGATAACAATAAGACTTGCAAATACAAAATGGCAATTTTAGCAATTCTTTTACCTAAATTGATTTTGTCACCAGAAACAGATTCATTAAATAGTAAGAGTAAAGTCTATCTTTGTTTGACTCTGTTGCTTAGTGAATTCATTTTACATCACCACAGTGAGTATCTGAGTGTGCAGCAGATGTCCAAACATGAACACATGATACATGATTACATAGGTATAAGGTAAAATATCACTTAGTACAAATTGTAGCACATAAACTATTAGTAACTATATATGCAATTAATAACAATATATGTAAATAGTAACTATATAATGTAAATAGCAACTATGTATGTAAATAGTAACTATGTATGTAACTAGCAACTATGTATGTAAATAGTAACTATACTATGTAAATAGTAACTATGTATGTAAACAGTATCTATGTAATTAACTATGTATGTAAATAGTAACTATGTATGTAAATAGTAACTATGTATGTAAATAGTATCTAAATAGTAACTATGTATGTAAATAGTAACTATGTAAATAGTAACTATGTATGCAAATAGTAACTATATATGAAAATCTTAAACTGGCACAGAAGTATAGATCACAAACATTTTAATTCTGGTCTACACACCACGAGCAGGATGCCCACTGCTAAGTCTGATTGGATTTCTGTGTATGACAGGTGGTCCTGATGGTTCAGTGGTCCCGATGGCTCAGTTGCTACAGCATGGATAGCGGAAGGCCCTAGGTTAGAGGCCCGGTTGGGGAAGAAATCTTTTCAGACTTACGTTAGGTAACGTGATGTGGCCAATAGGTGGTGTGGGTGTGCAGACCAGACTTGTGACAAATGATTAGTGTAGCACCAAATTACTAGTTGCTTTGTCATTATCAAGTTACGTACCGCAACTGCGGTATTGTGGTATACACAAACAATAATCACTGTTACCCATGGAAAATCAATGGCATTGTGACAACTCAAACAGACACAACAAGCAGAATTTCCCATTATTTTGGCCAACTCACTTTACATAATGGAGCCTCATAATGCTGACACACTGCACATACTTATGGCTGCAGAACCAAGCTATTTAATATTATAACTGCTATACACCATTCATGTTCTGGGATCAAAACTATTTTTTTCCAAAGGCGTGTTAGCCGTTCAAAAGCAAAGTCATGTTCTATCCATTGCATAAATTGAACTTGATCGCAACAAAACAACTGTAATTCCTCTGACAGCCATATTGGTTCAGTGACTGACACTAAGCAGCCGTTACAAGCAACAGGTGTAAAGCACCAACAATCTAACAGTTCTCCTCAAGCCTTGAATTTCAAATCTTAGTAAGAAACAAAACTGATTTCATAACTATACGTGCACCTACGAAGCAAAAGGTGTGAGTTTATTGTGCTTTTTATTTGATGCTCGACTTGCCATACCAGCTGTCTTGGAATGTCCGCCATCAACACCACTGCTTGCTGATTCATAAATGGACACAGTCTTGTCGTAATATTCAGACACACTTATTTGGCCATTAGTGACTGCTTTTTGTAAAGAGCTGCTCGCCTGTTTCTTGATATTACTTTTCCCATCCATTCCATATTCGGCCTACGAAGTAACAAAGTAAGTTCTCAAAATAAAATATGAATGCCACAAATAAGCTTTTTCACATAATGTATTAAGTCATTTTGACAAAATTTGACAAAGCGAAAGTGTCTAATTTCTCTAGATGAACGATCGCCACAGACTCTGATTCTGTGTATGAATAGAGTAATACACTGTGGAGTCATGTGGTCACATCACGTGACCTAGGCTAGTAATTTCAGCCTGAAATGAATGCTGTCTCGACTGACCTGATGTGATGTGACCACATATGACTACGTATTAGGTTATTTACTCCATGTATACATAGAACACAGGTCTGCAATAATCTTTCATATTTACTAACAACATGGACGTGAAGTTCTTTGAGACACGATTAAGTCTGGATTTCTGTTTTGAACAAGCGGTACTGTGGTGGTACTGAGGTGGTACTAAGGTGATACCTGAGTGGTACTGATGGGTCAGTGGATAGGTGGTACTGATGAGTCAGTGGACAGGTGGTACTGATGGGTCATTGGACAGGTGGTACTGATGGGTCATTGGTCAGGTGGTAGTGATGGGTCAGTGGACAGGTGGTAGTGATGGGTCAGTGGACAGGTGGTACTGATGGTCACCAGACAGGTGGTACTGAGGTGGTACTGATGGTCAATGGACAGGTGGTACTGATGGGTCAGTGGACGGTAGGTACTGATGGCTTAGTGGACAGGCGGTACTGATGGGTCAGTCAGTGGACGGGTGGTACTGATGGGTCAGTGGACTACAGTGAGTCCATAGGGATTGTTGATCTAAGGTCCTGGGTTTGAGCCCCGGTTGGGGCAGCAATATTTTCAGACTAGTTACAAGGTCACATGATGAGACTACATATGACTCTGTAGGGTACCTAACATGATGCTACTACATATGACTCTGTAGGGTACCTATTCTTAGAAATATCTTAAAGAAAGCCGAACAGAGTGCCACAGTAGTGGAATTTGTTGAATAGTGCCGGCACATACCATTATCGAAGGAACAAATGAATCTGACTCAAGATAGCGCAGCAAAACGCCAGCATCCAGGTTCTGCGTTCATTTCCAATGAGCAACTCACTATCGTTTCCAAGAGTCTTTGTCAGCCATATGTGTTTGATCAATGGAGGTCAATACAGAACCAAGATGCAGACCTTTTGCTGCGCCGTTAACGTCACTTTCAAGGGAACAGTAATTAAGACGGTGTCTCCTCGAGATATGGTTGTTTTTCCCCTGGAAGCAGTCTCCTGACATCAACCATGAACAGCATGCTCACCTGTAGTTTTTGAAACTCCAAGTGTTCCTTGTGTTTCCTAGCTTCTCTGTTTCGTCGCGCCATCTCTTGAGCAATTTGATTGTGCGTCACTTCCATAACTGTGAAACGAGTAGAGGCAAAACAGTAGAGATTATTAAGAATAATGCAAATCTTGACGGTATGTCAGAATTAGACCGTATGTTATTAGAGCTACAGCGAATGAGAGAGTGTGCCATTAGAGCTACAGTGAATGAGACCGTGTGTCATTAGAGATACAGTGAATGAGAGTGTGTGCCATTAAAGCTACAGCGAATGAGACCGTGTGTCATTAGAGCTACAATGAATAAAATTGTGTGCCATTAAAACTACAATGACTGAGAGTGTGTGCCATTAGAGCTACAGCGAATGAGAGTGTGTCACCAATCAGATCATTCAGAACCTGTCACGTGACCACTGAACTGCAAAACTCGAGTAAGTCAAAATAAGACTTTTTAACACTTGGTTCTCTACAAATCATACGGAAACCCTCTTAAACAAAATGACCACAATAGGAGGAGCTACAGAGGTCGAATACGCCAGAAAATTGTGGTGCCACATTGCCATAACATACCTCTGAGAAAACTTTCATTAAGACTAAGAGACTCCTGCGTCAAGTTTCAGTGAAAACCATCAATCGATTTAAATATCATCCGGAAGCACTCTTCCCTCAAACAACAGCCTCATGTCGAAAACTAAACGGCCACTAGGAGGTCCTACAAAGGTTGAAACCGCCCGAAAATCTAGTGGTGCCACATTGCCATAACATAACTTTCATTGAAATCCTTCACTCAGTTCTCTACATGTCATTCGCTCGGAAATCAATTTATGCTGGTGCAATCTCAAGTTTCACTGAAATAATAAATAATGATAACGATAATGATAATAATAATGTTAATATACAGCATGGGCCTCTTAAAATCTGTCAATTGATTTTTTAAACATCATCCGGAAATGCTCTTCTCCCTAACAACACTTCAGAAACCCCACGTCAAAAACAAAATGGCCACTAGGAGGTACTAGAGTGGTCGCATCTGCCACCACTTTTCCATCACAAACCAGTGTCAACTTTCATTGAAATACTTCAATGGGTACTCTACATATTATACGAAAATGCCCTCACACAAAATGGCCACTAGGAGTCACAGCAGTAGCCGGATCTGACTGAAAATCAAATGGTGCCGGCACAATGTCATAATATACCTCTGTGTCAAGTTTCAACATAATCCGCTCATTGGTTCTCTAGATATCATTCAGAAACGCTTTTCTCCCTAAAACAACACATGAAAAGCCCCTTGTCAAGAACAAAATGGCCACCGCCAAGGTGATGCAGTGGTCAAATCTTCCCAAAAATTTAATTGATATCACACACCTTTGTGTCAACTTCCATTGAAGTCTGTGAATCCTTTCTCTAGATATTATCCGGTAATGCTCTTCCCCCCAAAATACATAAAAGCTAATAAAGCCCCCCCTGATCCCAGGGTGTGGCGCAGATTGAAAAGTGGCACAAACTGTCTAGGGATGTACTACAACTTGCCAAATTTCATCACCAGGGGTTTTTGAGATATCGAGCAGGCACCCGGACAACGTAACAACCGGACACCCAGACAAAGTGACGGCACTATGTGACAACATATACATGTATAATTTAACGTAAACGTATGAAAATGTAATTTTAGCAATTATTTTTGTGTGAAATTGGTGAGACTTTACCGTAATGATTTACTACATCAGTTATCATAAATTTTATAAAGGATCAGAATGGACAGTAATCATAAAGGATATGCATGTTATTAACCAAGAATTTGTCCAATGAGAATAACATGCAGTCTTCACAGTCATGTTTTTTGCAACAATAATTAAGACTATATATTGAAAATTGAAAAACCTATCTAATCTAAAGCCAAACAATAGCAACTATGATGTGCATTAACGGTAAAACCACAGGGAAAACATTAAGTACACACTGATGGATTTTTAAGAGTAGACTGGAGAGTTACAACCTGTGCCTTTATTTGCTCTAAGTGCCAATTGATATCAATATTGTTATAGATGCCATGGAGGTCTTCACTAAGGAAGTACCAATGACTTCCAAACAATCCGTCTGGTAACGAACCTTAATTAATGAAATGAACAGGAACAAAACCTAAGATGGAAAGGATTCTGGTATAGATATTTGCCAAATAATAAAGGTTGGTCAGGAAAACAACAAATACACCAGAAAAAGGTTGTAGATGCTGAATGGAAAGTTTAAACAAAATCTAGGTTCTGTGCAAGATTTTGGTGGGCAAACCACGAGCAGAGAAGTGTAACAGTGATGGTGACTAGTGTCACAAGTGAGAGCACGTCACTCAGCCAAATGATGATAATCATCAGGAACAATTGCTGACCATCAGTAAAACGGAACATTGGGGTAAATAAAGTCTGCATGCCAGTCAACCCCACTGGGGATGATGAGCAAGACCACCAACGAGTCACTTTAAATGTAATCACACCGTCATGACGTCAGGGCGGAAGCCAAATTCATAGTCAGAGTAGTCTCCCCTGATGACCGAGAATGAAGGGGAATTAACAGGAAAGTCAGTAAAGTGGCCAATCTGTAATTAAGAATTTTGGTACCACAATATTTATTACCAATACTTTTGGTGTTAATAGAATTAGCAGTCATGGCTGTATTTAGTCTGGTTACTAAATTTATCTTGTACTACTCAATAATACTGAGACTGTCCTTCATCAAGTTAAGACCTAATAACACAATTTAGATACTAGATTATCTTCCTCCATAAACACCACACAGCCATTCTCATCAACAGCATCTCTTTCTCATCAGATACAGACCACACAGGCTTTCTCATCAATAGTAACTTTTCTCATCAGATACAGACCACACAGGCTTTCTTATCAACAGCATCTTTTCTCATCAGATACAGACCACACAGGCGTTCTCATAAATAGAGTTTTTTCTCACCATTGTGCCACAATTCTGTTCTTATGAACACATTGTTATTGTGAACTGCAGCAGCTGACATAAAAATGCAGTTCACATGAGAAAAATTACCTCAACATACAAAATGAAGTACTTTCATGAGAACAGCATTGAGGTACGAGGAAAAATTCAACTGAAAATTGTATTCATAAGAAAAGAATGTTATCTTTCATGAAAATGTCC
Source organism: Phoronis australis (assembly GCA_002633005.1). NCBI lineage: Eukaryota > Metazoa > Phoronida > Phoronidae > Phoronis > Phoronis australis. The sequence goes on from NMRA01000015.1 coordinate 191,052, forward strand.
ATGTGGACAGTGACTTAGGAAGAAAGTATAGACTGACTAGTACACACCTGGTGTTTGCTCAGTAGAGAAGTGACCATTAACATGAGAATTTAGAGTGCTGACATCTGCAAACTCCATACCACATACTGGGCAACCGGGGCTGTCCAGGGTCTCTGACAATGGCGTCACTGCTGGACTCAGTATATCCACGTGTTCCCTGTTGACGTGAAACTCTAGTAAAGATGTGTTGGTGAAGGAATGGCCGCAGATAGGACATTCGGCTATGACATTGCAATTTTGATCATTATCTGGTGTTTTTAAAGATTTTGTGTTGTGAGAAGTTGATCTTCGATTACTCTCGATTTTCAAATTATGGTCCTGAGGTTTGGCAGGACTCAGGATATTTTGATGAACATGATTCACATGCTCCAAAATGTGCTGGTCGTTAGGCGTAGACCAATCACAAAAAGGACACTGATGAACTTCAGAAGGGCTTGCAGCGCACGCTTGGTTGTCCAAATTGGCAGGCGATAGCCTCAGAATTGCATTGGTTGTATTTTTAGGAATTGCGCCAGTTTTCTTTGGACTGCATGAGCGCTGAAAATCAAGCACTAGTTTTGACCTCAAGTCGTCTTGATTAATAGTCCTATTAAAACTGTCTACTTTGGTGTCAACTGTTCTACTTCCAGTGAAACCTGCACTGTCATCCAACTCTAAACTATCACTACTCTCCGACATATGCACAGCTCTGTCTGGACTGGTCACAGAATCGCTACCAGTTGTACTTATTGACATCATCATAGAATCGGACACTTTAGACACATACGATGTCCTATCGTTGTTGCCAGAAATGACTTCGCTGATGTCAGCATTATTTCCCACTTTGAGTTCGTCGACAGAGATATCCATAGGCACTGCATGCGTCTCACAATCACCTCCATCATTAGCCTCATTTTGACAGCGAGCATGAGATGATCCCATATCCAACTCGGTCACCTCAGATACCGAGTCAACTACATGCCAACCTTCCTCCTCCAGTGGACTGACTAACACCTGCAGACCATCTGATGCTGCCGACGATGATGTAACTGCAGAAATCGGAGACAAATCATTACAACTACCCTCCTCAGGTGTTTCCTGAAGACTGATATTCTCTTGAAGATTGCTATTTTTCAAGCATGTAAGATTTTTCTGCTCGACCAGTTTGCTAGTGTACTCAAACTTCTCTGAATCGTTCTTGGTTCGGTCAAAATCCTCCGGGAAACCATCACTGGAGAAGCTGTCTGGTGTTTTTAAGTCCAAGTGAGCTGTATTCACGTGTAGGTTCATTTCATCCGCTGTAATTCCCTCCAGGTCACAGATTGGACAGCTGATAATTCCCTCAACATGTTGAACCTGCCACAGAAATCAATACAATCAAGCAGAAATGTAAATAGAGCAGGAGAGTAGAATTCCCCCAGTTGTAATAGTGTAGTAATTGCATAGAGCTACCATTAAGACACTGTTCTTCAGTAAACAGTTCTTAAAGGGACATACGCTGAAGTCTTTTTATATGCAAAAATATCAATTCAAAAACAGATCACAACAAATATAAACAACTTGCAAGGCATATATAATACATTTCACAGTCATTTGGAAAAACATGCAACTTAAAAATGTAACGCACTGCTTTGCTGATGGAAGGAAGTAGCCACGTCCTATTTTCAACTTTTTTTTGCAGAGGTAGAAAAATGCATTGTACGATTAACCTTCTGAATTAAGTTTGACAATGATATATCCGTTACTAGCATACAAAAGGTGATGCTGTGTTACTGATTTGGTACGCCATCGAGTAATAAACTGGTCGTCTGCATCAAATTAGTGTGCAGCCAACAGCAAACAACATAACCTGAAGTTAGCAAAATTGCATTGCACTTACTCAGCTTGTCAAATTGGTTGTCACCATTTTACGTCACTATGCAACACTAAGGCGGAGACAGCAGTAAGTAGGTCAACAGTTCATTGTGATACATATCACGCATTGGGGAGACTGATATCAAGAAACTAACTACGGAAATAGAAAATAGAAATAGAGTTGGTGATTAAAGCATGCTGTGTGCATGAGATCGAAACAGCAAAATGTCAAATTACCGGTGAAATTAGTGAATTTGGGTGAGGATTTATCTTTTTTCATAATTTACTGCAATTGTGAACACAGAAGCCATGTGGCAACTAGGACAGAATATGTGCATTCATTCTCAATGGTCGGATACTTAGCATGCAGACACACAACTTCTTCAGGAACAAAACTACACTTTGTTTCGGATTTTCTCAGCATCTTTCTAGGCTATGTACACCTCGCTGACTCAATATCATGGCGACTCACTGAATGAAAGGATTGTGAGTACATACGCAACTGCTCTAGGCCTGACGGAAGGTTCGATTTGAGTGACAGCTCTGTAACTTTTGAATTTGGATAAGCAAACAAATTTCCACACGAGTGAGGTGGGTCTTGGAAATTTTTTTCTACCATAAACAGGAAAGAAATCGATTTTAAAGTTACCTAGATAATGAAGATAAAAGATTTATCCACACAGGCATTCAATTGTAAAAAACTAAAAATTTAAAAGTAAAGTCCTACATATCCTTAAATGCCTATATACATGTAGATTTCGCATTCTCAACGACCCTTTCTCATTGCCTTCTTTAGAAGACTTTTCTTGGTACTTTGTTTCACATATATGCGCACACGTCTATGTGCACGCACGTGTGTGTGTGTGCTTGCACGTGTGTGTGTGCACACATGTATGTGTGTGCACGCTTGCACGTGTGTGTGCACACATGTGTGTGTGTGCACGCACATGTGTGTGCATGTGGATATGCGCATGTGTGTATGCGTGTGGACGTGTGAGTGTGTGTGTGTGTTTGCACAGTAATACATAATTATTATAAATGTTTAATACAATAAAAAGTGTAAATACTTAGAAAAGAACCGGAGTCGACCTCAAGGTGCTTAGTGTCCCTGGGATTGTAATAATTTTCAATGATATTCACTCGAGCTCCCTATATCGTTGACAGTCGTTTGCAGTGCAACAATACAGCACACGGCCAAGAAAGATAAAAAACTAATGATTTCCCGGGAACATTATTTGCAGTGACCCTAACTGCAACATTTGGCAATGGCCAATATTTTATGTAAGCATGGTAATTTCTCATTTTTGGATTAAAAGTGATTTCAAAAGTTCCATGCATTTGCCTGATTGCATCATTAAAAAATGATCATAATTTTGTTGTAAGTTTGTGTTATCCATCCAGTATACTCTGCTTACAGAAAGAAATAACGTTCCTACTGTTTTGTTTCAAAATATGACAAGAAAATATAATTTAAAAAATTAGTGTGCCCACGATATTGTGTGCTGAACTAAAAAGCATTTATTGTACGGTACAAAAACACATATTTGTACAATGTGTCCAACATTAACCTAGAAAGCAGTGTACCTCATTCACTAGACAGATGATTTAACACATTAGGACACTAGGACAAGCATTATGAAGACAAACAAACTTCACTGTGTACATAATGTGGACAGTCCCTTAGAGGATAACATGACAAGTGGTTTGATGGCTAAGATTCACTGATTATATTCAGCATTCATTGATCAACTGTTCCCCTTAAGGCTATTGATTCAGCATTACTTGCCATGCAAACCTGGTCAATTATGAAATGAGATGTGATGGTTCAGCTTTAATCGACTTTGATGGAATCTACTAATAGCAAATTAGCCACATGTTGCCACCAATTTAAAGACTCAATTGCTTCCTAACCTAAAGGATACTTAACACTCACACATGGTGTCATCAAACTGACAACTATAATTTTCACAGATTTATAACTCAGAAAAACTCAGTCAAATTTAGTTATTATGTTCTGTACAAGAAGCAAAATTTTGATTTAGACCACTTACCAAATGAATGTAAACTTAATCTCTACTAGTTTCTTAATCAAATATTTGTGATTTCCAGGTTTTGCATTGAACTGACAGTTTGTTCCTTGAGACCATGCTCTGCATAAAATGACACGGCGCAACAAGTCAACTTGCAGACCTAGGTCTCAACCAATAATGAACTGGCACTTGTTTCAAACCAGTAAAATCTGAAAGTCCAAGTTTACAAACAAACATTATTGTAGACCAAATTCATGATAAGTCGTCTAAATAAAACTGTGTTTTTGTGATAGAAGAGAGCAAGATTTGGAGAAAAAAGTAACTGATCAATATAAGGTATAAATATTAGAAACACCAAAAAGCTATTTTGTATATTTTGTAGCCTAACAACATCAAAACTACATCAATAAAACAATACTAAAATGTATAAAGTACTCAGGAAAATCAGCATTTATGAAAATTAAAAACATGAGACACACTAATATCTCACCAATTTGGGACTAAAATAATAATATTGACAAAATGACCTTTTTCATTTACCAAGCTCTTCTAAAATGGCTGTGTTCACAATACTTCCAAACTTTGTTTGGTTGTACTTGTGGCATAAACCTTGAAAATGGAATAGCATTTATTTTTATACTGCACAGGCATGTTGAATGGAAAAGGATAAAGTATAATTTCACTTCTTGGCCATGTTGTGTCCTCAACTGGAGAAATTATACCACATTTGGAGAATGTCAAAATTTGTCATGCCATACGCCAATGATCACAAAATAATGCCCACGTTGGTCCATCTGCATGGTCACCATGAGCAATAGCTCGTGCCAGTCACTGTCGGCCATCATCCGTCCTTCAATGACCCATCATGGAGCCCTTCATGTCATTAGTATTTATCCATCCTGTAGCCCTTCATGTCAACAGTATTTACCCATCATGGAGCCCTTCATGTCATTAGTATTCATCCATCCTGGAGCCCTTCATGTCATTAGTATTTACCCATCCTGGAGCCCTTCATGTCATTAGTATTCACCCATCCTGGAGCCCTTCATGTCATTAGTATTTACCCATCCTGAAGCCCTTCATGTCATTAGTATTTACCCATCCTGTAGCCCTTCATGTCATTAGTATTTACCCATCATAGAGCCCTTCATGTCATTAGTATTCACCCATCCTGTAACCCTTCATGTCATCAGTATTCACCCATCCTGGAGCCCTTCATGTCATTAGTATTCACCCATCCTGGAGCCCTTCATGTCAATAATATTTACATCTGTGGCTATCAAGCCATGCGCTTGTAATTTGGAAAAATAAGATGAGCTTGTATAGAAATGAGTGCAAGTCCATGTACTTTGTATGAAACAAACATGTGTGCATAAGCCTAGGACCTACAAGATGAATAACATTTTGTGTAAAATGTGTTAATAAATAACATGTTGATCTGTTGTCTGAGGCATGTCAGTGACAGGGGACAAATTACAGAAGAGATCAGTTTGATTAGACATGCTAATTTTATTTTTGAAGAAAAATTTACAATAAAAGAGGCTATGACAGTGCTCGACGCTTAGCTTGAGAATAATTTGCATTTGAAAAAACCCGAGGTCGCCAAACGAAATCTGTGGTCGCCAAAACTTACATCCAAATTATCGACTAAAAAACATTGGAGGCGTATTTCACCGATTTGGCCCGATTTTTACAGATGTTATATAGCGTGTTTGATGTTTGCTTACTCTGTGTGTTTTTTTTTGCTGCAGAATTTTAATTAAGTAGAACAGAATTTTAAGGAACTGGAACTGTTTTTCAATAGCCTAAAACCACACACAAGTCTTGTGTCGTATACTAATGAATGACTTGGGGTACAAGTCTTGTGAGTAACTTCGTGTACAAATCTTGTGTCGTATACTAAAAAATAACTTGGTGTACAAGACTTGTGTCCAATACAAATGAGTAACTTGATGTACAAGTCTTGCATCGTATACCAATGAGTGACTTGGTGTACAAGTCTTGCATCGTATACTAATGAGTGACTTGGTGTACAAGTCCTGCATCGTATACTAATGAGTAATTTGGTGTACATGTCTTGTGTCTTATAATAATAAGTAACTTCAATTTGGTGCACAAGTCTTGTGTCGTATGCTAATGATTAACTTGATGTACAAGACTTGTATTGTATTATAATAAGTGACTTGGTGCTCACTAGGTGGTGCTGAGGAAAGGTATCTCTTTCAATAGATTTACTACAGCCAGTAAGAATGGAAACAGTTCATCAGCCTGACAGTGGATCTCATGTGATTACCTGAATGCATAGCAGGCATCCCTACAAGTATGACCCTTGTCACACTAGCACCACCTAGTGAGTGTTGAGTTCTCCAATGTTATACTCAGTTACCTGCATATGAGCTCTCATCTCTGTCTCTGTCAGGCCGGGCTGACCACATATCTCACAAGTGTACAAGAGCGTAATGCCTTCAGCCATGGCGTAAAATGCAAGGATAACTCCCTAGAACAAATGATACAGTATTAGTTTATTGTAACACAACACAGCACTATTGTGTGCGTGTGTAGGTGTGTATGTGTGCGTGCGTGCGTGTGCATGCATTACACATGAATTACAACCAAAACCAAAATTCCATGCAGGCTAATTACACTCTCCATGCCCAAATTGGTTGTAAATCAGAATAGTTGATTTCTGGGTTTGGGGTGCATGCCGTGAATAATAAGCTTATACGAAAGTCACGCACTTCTAAAGATATCCGTGACTTTTCACTGCTCGTCCTTCTCAGCGGCTTTTACCATGATCAAAGAGAGCGTGGTACCACAGTTGGACTGTTGCGATGACCGCATTGTCCGGTGCGCATTGTTCAGTTTGAGCAAGACCCAATTAAGTGCAATTACCCGACCATAAACTGTAGTTAACATCTTTGCCTGAACTTACTGGCAAATTTTCAAAATGCATTAACCATGCAACGGTTTTCGTTAAAATCATATAGCACAGCGGTATTCAGGTGGAAAAAACAACCAGGTCTGGTTTTTGATTTTTAAAAATCGCCGAACTATTAAGCTAAAAACTGCGAACATTGGATATGATTGAAGATAAACGACTGTGTGTATTGATATACTCGGTGGATTTACAAACGCTGATCAGAGTTAACAATATCACGTGGATTATTCTTTTAATATACAACTAAGCTACACTGAATCATCTATAAACAACACACAGTGACGAAATTAGGTGACTCTAAAAACATCGCTTATGGCCCAGTGCATGCCGAACTACTTTACTAGAACTAATGGCACGCGCAGTTTTGTTGGCTATGACGTGTTTGGTGTAGTTGTGATCTGGAAAATTCAGGGATGGGTTAAGAAAAAAATATGACATAAAATTAGTGCTCTACTGTTATTCTACTGTTAAACTTGTGGAGCGATCTTCTGCGTCGACTTTCGGCGCCATAAAATATTGCATAACCTATTGGCCAGTTTCTTTTTTCGCAGATTCTTCAATCAACAATTGTTCTTTCACGAGGATGCGTACACATCATAACAAATTATCGGAACTGGTTTCACTTCATTTTAAGTTTTCAGAACTTTGATACCGAAAATCCGAATTTAAAAAGAAATTATGCTCCTGCCAATTATGGTATTATCACCTCCTGAGAGATGTCGCAAAAAATTAGGAAATGCCGCATGCGAATGCCACGAGCATACTGTTTTCAAAACGACGACATAACTTTTCTTTGTTAGAAAAAGCAGAGGATTAAGCAACAAAATGACGTTTATTAGATTGTTTTCCACTTAAACGGATGTAGCGGGCAAGGTGAGTGACGTTTGATGCCCAGATTTTGCTAGCCAGCCAGCTAGCTGTATGAAAACTATTGTCAAAATACAGCTAGGTACCACTGAGTGTTTTTCTTCCGTGGACTCCGAAATTGCACACAGCCAGGTTAGTTCTGCTCGTCACCTCGCCATGAACCCTGTATCAACATGTAGAGCTGAAGAATGGACGGGATGCATGCAAAATCTGAGAGTCAACCAACACTCACCTTGCCCGTTACAACTGTTTAAGTGAAAAACAATGCAACAACCGTCATTTTCTGGCGTAATCCTCCGCTTTTTCTAGCACAGAAAAATTTTGTTGTCGTTTTGAAGACAATACGCTCGTGACACGCGCACGCACCATTTCCTAGATTTTTGCAATATCTCTCGGAAGATGACGATAGCTTGACAGCAGCAAAATTTCTTCTGAAATTCGGTTTTTCAGTATCAAAATTCTAAAAACTTGTAACTAAATGAAACCAGTTTCGATAATTTGTTGTGATATCTACGCAACCTCATGAAAGAAGAACAGTTGATTGAAGAATCGGCGAAACAAGAAACTGGCCAATAGGTGATGCAATACTTCATGGCGCCGAAAGCTGTCACTAAAGATCGCTCCACAAATTTAGCAGCAGAATAACAGTAGAACGCCATTTTTTTCCAACAACGATAAATAATTTAATTTACTCAAGGAAGACTGTACTTTTTAATGACACCAATTTTGTGTCAGATTTTATCTTGCCACTTTTTTACCCACATCGGCGCAAAGCTGTATATTTAGTGTACAGCTTTGACTTTGTACCAAGCCTAAGATTTTGCATGTACCACGTTCGGTCTTTAGCTCTATGTAGTAATAGCCGAGATTACCCGACCCGGGGATCGAACCAGCGACCCCCATAAAACCGGCAAGCGTGCTAACCATTCAGCTAATAGGCAATTGCCCGTTAGCGAGTAGCTAACAGAGGCTCATATAATTCACCGTAAGCACATCTACAACATCTACATGATCACACAGGTTTCACAGCGAGTTGACGATCAGAACTACCCTGGTTGTGTGCAATTTCGGGGTTTATGGAAGAAAAATACACAGTGGTAGGCTACCTAGCTGTATTTTGACGATAGTCTTCATACAGCCAGCTCAGTCAAGGCTGCTCAATGCTGGCTGGCTGCGGCACACCAAGCTGACTGAAATTGAAGAGGTGTCATAATTAAAGAGTTACACAGATACACAAAACAGAATGCTTAACACGAAATCATAAATGAAGAAAATATTAGCATACCAGAAAGTATATCCCTTTCTAGATCTTTTACTTTCGTTCTTGAATCTTGGACAGGGGTTTCCCACTTCCTCAGGCAAATCTTGACGAGTGGCAAATTTTACGACACACACTTGTACAATGTTGCGAAACAAATTTAGATTTTGAATATTTGAATGTCCCAAGGGGTTTAATGAATTATATGGGGATGATATTTGTTACCAATAAATAACTTTGAAGTTTTTATTGACCTTTTTGAATTGCATTTCCCGGGAATTTCCGTTTACGACAATGATTGGTTATACTCTCTAGGAAAGAAGTTTTAAAAGCAAGTCTACCGGCTTTAAAAAACCTGTGGGAAAAGCAGAATGGGTTTTCGTACAGTTATGTGGATATTCATTTACATTGCTGCTATTATATATGGAATTAACTACTGGTTACTACACAAAAGTTATCTCATCGACGTTAATGATGTTATTCAACTAGGAAACCAATACGCTGGTAAAACTTTCTGTGGCTGCTTCTGCCATTGCTGTTGTGATGCAAGTGACTTCCTGTTTTGGCGCAGAGTCCTAAATTGCTTGCCATATATGGTTATTGCCCCTTGGCCAATTGGAGACTCGACTCTCACGCTTACGGCTAGACAGTGTCCACCATCCTACTGGCACGTAGAACGGTGGAGCTTTTGCGCTTCATACGCCAGAAGCTTTTCGGCGCATTATGCCTTGCACTGACTAAAACATCAAAGCCAAATTGTTATAAATACCTTTTGCTCACAAAGGGACACCTTAGGAGGCCATTGATGTATGTAATTCCTTCCAACTCGAACAAATACTCGCATTATCAAACTTTTTCTTTGAGCAGTCCTCGTTCAGTTCCCAAAATTGGTAACTCGCTGTTTTTAAAACTGTGCGCCAGGTGGTGTAACGTCATATCATCTGGCGCACGCAGTGTTAAAAATGGTGAGTTACCGTATTTGGGAACTGAACGAGGGACTGCTCGAAGAAAAAGTTTGACAATGGGAGTATTTGTTCGAGTTGGAAGGAATTAAATACATCGATGGCCTTCTATGGTGTCCCTCTATGCGTAAAATACATTTATAACAACGTAGTATTGATATTTTAGTCAGTGCGAGTTGTAATTCGCCGAAAAGCTTCCACTGTATGAAGCGCCTATAGGAGCTGGTCACTGTCTAACTTGCGGCTAGACACATGGGCCGCACAGCACTGAAAAAAGTGGGTGCTATAGCTGCCCCAGCTCCCTATGCATGGCTCGACGCTATTAAAATCGCCAGGTCGCATTTTGCGACCTAGCCAAAATCCCAGGTCGCATTTTCAAAATCCAGCTCGCATTCGTAAATGCCAGATCGCAAAATTTCCCGCCATTTTTACGCGCCAAAATGGATTTTTTAGATCATCGAGANGTTCTTGAATCTTGGACAGGGGTTTCCCACTTCCTCAGGCAAATCTTGACGAGTGGCAAATTTTACGACACACACTTATACAATGTTGCGAAACAAATTTAGATTTTGAATATTTGAATGTCCCAAGGGGTTTAATGAATTGTATGGGGATGATATTTGTTACCAATAAATAACTTTGAAGTTTTTATTGACCTTTTTGAATTGCATTTCCCGGGAATTTCCGTTTACGACAATGATTGGTTACACTCTCTAGGAAAGAAGTTTTAAAAGCAAGTCTACCGGCTTTAAAAAACCTGTGGGAAAAGCAGAATGGGTTTTCGTACAGTTATGTGGATATTCATTTACATTGCTGCTATTATATATGGCATTAACTACTGGTTACTACACAAAAGTTATCTCATCGACGTTAATGATGTTATTCAACTAGGAAACCAATACGCTGGTAAAACTTTCTGTGGCTGCTTCTGCCATTGGTTGTGATGCAAGTGACTTCCTGTTTAGCGCAGAGTCGCGTAACGCCACTCTAAATTGCTTGCCATATATGGTTATTGCCCCTTGGCCAATTGGAGACTCGACTCTCACGCTTACTGCTAGACAGTGTCCACCATCCTACTGGCACGTAGGACGGTGGAGCTTTTGCGCTTCATACGCCGGAAGCTTTTCGGCGCATTATGCCTTGCACTGACTAAAACATCAAAGCCAAATTGTTATAAATAACTTTTGCTCACAAAGGGACACCTTAGGAGGCCATTGATGTATGTAATTCCTTCCAACTCGAACAAATACTTGCATTATCAAACTTTTTCTTTGAGCAGTCCTCGTTCAGCTCCCAAAATTGGTAACTCGCTGTTTTTAATACTGTGCGCCAGGTGGTATAACGTCATATCATTTGGCGCACACAGTGTTAAAAATGGTGAGTTACCGTATTTGGGAACTGAACGAGGGACTGCTCGAAGAAAAAGTTTGACAATGGGAGTATTTGTTCGAGTTGGAAGGAATTAAATACATCGATGGCCTTCTATGGTGTCCCTCTATGCGTAAAATGCATTTATAACAACGTAGTATTGATATTTTAGTCAGTGCAAGTTGTAATTCGCCGAAAAGCTTCCACTGTATGAAGCGCCTATAGGAGCTGGTCACTGTCTAACTTGCGGCTAGACACATGGGCGGCACAGCACTGAAAAAAGTGGGTGCTATAGCTGCCCCAGCTCCCTATGCATGGCTCGACGCTATTAAAATCGCCAGGTCGCATTTTGCGACCTAACCAAAATCCCAGGTCGCATTTTCAAAATCCAGCTCGCATTCGTAAATGCCAGATCGCAAAATTTCCCGCCATTTTTACGTGCCAAAATGGATTTTTTAGATCATCGAGAAAATGTTTAGATTATGCTCTTACCTGCAGCGTTAAATACTCACAAATTTCGGATCTCAAAATTAACTTCATTCATGCAGGTACGGCCTTTACTGTTCTTCACGACTGCCATTGAAAGACTCTAGAGCGCAAGGCAAGTTGCCGACGTGAAAGTTGAATCAGTGCTCTCTAACTGACTTGTGCATTCAAGTAGCTAAATTTGCGATGTGAAAAGGGAGAAAATGCCCGTTGAAAAAGTATCCGGGATTTTGTTAGATCTGGCCTGCTACTGGCTGTCATCAAAGTCGTCAAGGATTCAGATTAACTTGGGTAATGGCGAGTTTGCTCCTCAATACCTTCCAAGTACGGGAAAGTCAGTCATAAAACGACACACATGTCACTAGTGTTAACTTTCTTTCCGAGGTATATAACAAAGCCGGGATTTGGTTTTTACATAATGTTAAAAGACGTTTTTGATGTTGTGCAAAATGAAAGTGACACGTCATATAAGCTGCGTGTCAATTTTAAACCACACGCGGTCATTTGTAGTGCGCTATGATGTGCGCTAGCTTGAACTGTGGACGCTTAATTGGAAATTCTTAAAATTTAAGGGGGGACTTTTAATAGATCAGTGAGCGGTAGGGAGTAGGCTTGTGCGTGAGCATAGTCGTTAACCTCAGTGTTTGTGGTAATAAGATATTAAAACGCTGCAATGGTAAGAAACGTTATAATAATAGGATTTTGCGAGGCAAACTCCATCTAGTAGGAGTGACTTTCTGGATATCGTTACCACCTACTGTACATTGTACCCTTTTTAGCCACCCAGAATGATTTTATTTTTAACTGCCCACTTCAGCCGGAACAAGGTTGTTTCTATAGGAGTCTGAACATTTTATGGCGAGGGTGGTTCGGGGAGCGAAAATTTGCCGGGGTGGGGGGGGGAGTGTATAAAAAGAAGAATGGAAAGTTCGCTAACTTGAACCACAATTTCGTATCTAGTGCCAGGTTAGTTGCAATAGCTGGCTACGGGCATAGAATACAGGGTTTACAGAACATCGACCTCGGGAAACATCGGAACAGGAAAACATCAGTTCTGGGTTATATTGATCCCGGGACATTGGGTCTTTTATAACCGCTGGGAATCTGAGTTCATTTTCAAATAAACCAGAGCCAAGCCGGTATACTCTTTTATTTAGGACTGTCGCTGTTCTTTGAAGTGGTGCGCACGCGTGAGTTCACGCACTTGAATCGCTGGAGTAGGCCTACAGTTTACGTTGGCAACAACGTGTGAAAAACAAATCATATTTCGTGCACGCAGCCCCAGAAACAAGTAAAGGGTTTGAGAATTTCTTGGCAACTGAAAGTAAAGGCGTGACCGTCGTTTGGCGATTAATAAGATTGTCATTTTCACTTTGGCTGTCTTAATACGATAAAAAGGAGAAGCACATCTCAGTCTAAGTCACGATTGTCTGCCGGGACCGCTTGCGCACTAACGGTGCCGCAGTGCGATATCAGGGATATTGTCGTGGATGTTTGGTACATGTAATAAGGACATCTTACGTGAAAAATAAACATTTTTGTCCACCACTAAGTTTGGTAAGTTGATCGCTTAAGAATTAGTAGAA
>NMRA01000015.1:204457-241721 GCA_002633005.1 Phoronis australis
CGAATCCGGGAATTTACAAAAGTGGCCGAAAGTGTTAGCCAATGAAACGCATCAAAGATCGATTGTGCATATCCCATGTTCACGCGACTTGCTTACAAGTCATCGGGAGGACTGTTCTCGGTTAGTGTTCTTTTGAACTTGGATTTGGCAACAACCAAATAACGGTCGGATTAACAATAGCTGCTTTGTATTTGCCTTGTATCTGTTGAGAAGTGTAAAAACTCAGCTCGCATTCGTTGGACATTCCAGGTCGCATTTTGCGACTTGATACGAGCTGACAAAAATCTCAGCTCGCGTTTCCAAATTTCAGGTCGCAAATGCGACCTGCAGCTCGTTATGTCGAGCCCTGCTATGGTGCGCCGCCCATGAGACAGTGCCACTGTCGTACTTAGCAGTAGACAGTCAGTGACCACCGTCTCTAGTTGGCTCAGTAGAGATGGTGTAGCTCCTATATAGGCTCTTCATACGCCGCAAGCTTTTCAGTGAATTATGTCTCACACCGACTAAAACATCAAAGTCACGTTGTTATAAATACCTTATGCGCATAGAGGATGCCGTCGATGTCTTTAATTCCTTCCAACTCGAACAAATGCCCCCATTACCAAACTTTTTCTTTGAGCAGTTGGTCATACCACCTGTCACGCGCGTGTTGAAAATGGCCAGTTACCGATTTTGAGAAGTGAACGCAGGACTGTTCGAAAAAAAGTTTGATAATGGGAGTATTTGTTTGAGTTAGAAGGAATTAAAGACATCGACAGACTCCTAAGGTGTCCTCTATGCACATAAGGTGTTTATAACAACGTGACTTTGATGTCTTAGTTGGTATAAGGCATAATTCGCTGAAAAGCTTCTGGCATATGAAGAACCTATAGGAGCCACACGGTCTCTACTGAGCCAGCTAGAGACGGTGGTCACTGTCTATACATAGCAGCAGAGATGGTGATGCTCCCATATAGGGCCTTCAAACTCCGGAAGTTTTTGGCGAATTATGCCTCACACTGATTAAACCATCATTGATCAAAGTCACATTTACCTTTTGTGCAAAGAGGGACACTTCAGGAGGCTGCCGGTGTCTTTAATTCCTTCCAACTTGAACAAATGCCCTGATAATTGTCTCAAACTTTTTTCAGCAGTCTTTCATCCATTTTTACACTGCTCGTGCCAGGCGATATGATGCCTCTCTGAATTGGTTGCCAAGTGGCAAATGCTTATTGGCTGAATGGTTTGGATGCTCGACTTTCCATAAATGTCAGAATGTTTAGTTGTACCCAACTAATCTCAACTTATCTCAACTTATCCTGTCATCACCACTGATGCAAGCCTGTTGCTGACATCATGTTTGTTATCAAACTGCCCCTGCAGGTGGCGCAGCAATTAGTGGGAATAGTTAAATTAGTTGAAATGCGTGATTGGTGTCTCTAACATTGAGCTTGTGAATGACATCATGTAAGTTAGCTCCCTGTCCACAGGTGACGCACTGATTAGTAGGAATAGTTGAATTGGTTGAATCCAACTAATCCCAAGTCAGCTCAACCTATTCAGCACTGAGCTATTCAACTAATTCAACTAATTCAACCAATTGTAGCACCATCTGAAGTATAACTGGCAATGTGAGACAGAAAGACCCGAGTCACTGACTTGCCTGCAGGTGGCGCAACACTTAGTGGGAATAGTTGAATTAGTTGAAATGCATGTTCTGTGTCTGTTAAGTTGAGAGCCTTTTGCTGATGCCATGATTGTTATCAGTCTGTTCCTGTAGGGGGCGCAGCGATTAGTGGGAATAGTTGAATTAGATGGAATATTTGTTCTGTGTCTCTCACTTTGTGAGCCTGGGGGTGAGCCTTTTGTTGGCGTCATGTATTTTTTCAATCTGCCTGTAGGTGGCGTAGCGATTAGTGGGAATAGTTGAATTAGTTGAAATGCCTGTTCTGTGTCTCTCAATTTGTCAACCTTTTGCTGATGTCATGATTGTTATCCTGTTCTGTGTCTCTCAAGTTGTGAGCCTTTTGCTGATGTCATGATAGTTATCAGTCTGTTCCTGTAGGTGGCACAGCGATTAGTGGGAAAAGTTGAATTAGTTGAAATGCGTGTTCTGTGTCTGTCAAGTTGTGAGCCTATTGATTATGTGATGAACTATATCTACCTGCCCTATTTGATCTACCTAATTTATCTACCCGTTATTTAGTGAATTCCCGTAGGTGGCGTTACATGTCTGCCTGCAGGTGGCGTTGTGATTAGTGGGAAGAGTTGAATTAGTTGAAATGCTTTTTCTGTATCTCTCAAGTTGTGAGCGTGCTGAGCCTTTTGCTGGCGCCATGTACTTTGTCAATCTGCCTGTAGGTGGCGTAGCGATTAGTGGAAATAGGTGCATTAGTTGAAATGTGTGTTCTGTGTCTCTCAAGTTGTGGGCCTGTTGCTGACGCCATGTTTGGTATCGGGTCTGCCTGCAGGTAGCGTAGCGATTAGTGGGAATAGTTGAATTAGTTGAAATACGTGCTTGGAGTTCCTAAAATTGTGAGCCTGTTGATGATGTCATGTACGTTCTCTACCTGCCCACAGGTGGCGCAGCGATTAGTGGGAATAGTTGAATTAGTAGAAATGCCTGTTCTGTGTCTCTTAAGTTATGAGCCTTTTGCTGATGTCACGATTGTTATCAGTCTGTTCCTGTAGGTGGCGCAGCGATTAGTGGGAATAGTTGAATTAGTTGAAATGCGTGTTCTGTGTCTGTCAAGTTGTGAGCCTGTGCCATGTGCTTCATCTGTTTGCCTGCAGGTGGCATAGCGATTAGTGGGAATAGTTGAATTAGTTAAAATGTGGGTTCTGTGTTTCTCAAGCTGTGAGCCTGTATCTGACATGATGTTTGTTATCAGCTTATCCCTGCAGGTGGCGCCGCGATTAGTGGGAATAGTTGAATAAGTTGAAATGCTTGTTCTGTATCTCTCACTTTGTGAGCCTGGTGAGCCTTTTGCTGGCGTCATGTACTTTTTCAATCTGCCTATAGGTGGCGTAGCAATTAGTGGGAATAGTTGAATTAGTTGAAATGCGTGTTTGGAGCCTTGCATGTATCATTCGATGTTGTTCACTGTATTTTGAAATGGGTAACTTTTTATGAGAGGATACTGTCTCCTGTGTATGCCTGCAGGGTCCATGCTACTGGTGATGTAGTTTGCTAAATTACAAGCAAACTGAACCTGCTAGTGACTTATCTGTATATTGAACTCTAGTAGTCTGCAGAATGGATGTCAAAAGCAAGTACTCATGTCAACTTTGAATTCTATTGAAGGCACAAATCCACAGAAAGCTTTTAAGCTGATGCACGAGGTTCTGGAAAAGAAGTACCCAGGCCATATCCTGCCATCTAGCGACCTCCAGTGGATATTTGTGAATGCAGGAGGATGGATGGGCAGTATGTGTTTGGTACATGCCTCCCTTACCGAGTATGTTCTATTCTTTGGAACAGCTGTGGACACAGTGGGGCACTCAGGTAACTGATACATGATGCATTTCTTGGGTTTCTATTTAAACGTCAGTGGGAAGCTCTATAAGTTAGCGCTAATGATGCATGATTCCTGTTTGTTGAAATGCACACAGTCAGCTTGTCGTGTTGGATCTTTAGCCTATGAAAGCTGCCCTACATGCAGATGAAGAGCTTTGTGCTCTTTATCTATTGACATGGACAGCTTTCCACTCTCTCTCTATTCAAATGAACAGCTTTCTGCTCTCTATCTATTCAAATGAACATCTTTCTGCTCTCTCTGTATTCAAATGAACATCTTCCTGCTCTCTATCTATTCAAATGAACATCTTTCTGCTCTCTATCTATTCAAATGAACCCCTTTCTGGTCTCTATCTATTCAAATGGACATCTTTCTGCTCTCTATTCAAGTGAACCGCTTACTTCTCTCTCTATCTATTCAAATGAACATCTTTCATCTCTCTATCAATTCAAATGAACATCTATCCAAATGAACATCTTTCTGCTCTCTCTGTATTCAAATGAACATCTTTCTGCTCTCTATCTATTCAAATGAACCCCTTTCTGGTCTCTATCTATTCAAATGAACATCTTTCTGCTCTCTATTCAAATGAACGGCTTTCTTCTCTCTCTATCTATTCAAATGAACATCTTTCTGCTCTCTCTGTATTCAAATGAACATCTTTCTGCTCTCTATCTATTCAAATGAACCCCTTTCTGGTCTCTATCTATTCAAATGGACATCTTTCTGCTCTCTATTCAAATGAACCGCTTTCTTCTCTCTCTATCTATTCAAATGATCTGCTTTCTGCTCTCTAAATATTCTCATGAACAGCTTTCTGTTCTATAATATTCAAATGAACAGCTTTCTTTCACTCAACCATCGCGATCAGGGGAATTAAACTTGCACTCAGTCGTTATTATTCAGTTGTATTCAACCTTCATGATGGGGAATTCTACTGCATTTTGTCTGATTATTCTCGGTGTGTTCTTTGTGTGTCATGTTGTCTATTTTGTTGCAGGACGATACTGGGCCAACATTACTGATACCATCATACAGGGTCATTTCAAACAGTGGCAAGAAGGCAATATGAAGGCCAAAGACTTCGGTCCAGGCAAGGCGTCATACCTGTGTTCTCCATAATCTGCTTTGACTTGTCACTGCGTTGAGTTTGAATTTTATTGTGATGATTGAGCTTGAGTTGAGTTTGAAAACCTATGCAATGAGTTTGAAGTATTGTGTTGGGAGGTTAGTAATTTCTTAAAAAAATTAGGACATTTTGAATTTTTGGTACCAGTTGAGTACATTTATTCTAAGACTTAACATACAAATTGTCCTCAGTACGAACAGTACATGAATTTTGTAATTCCGGTCAAGTTTGTGAGCTTTGTGTTGTGGAGAACGCTGCACACATTAGTGGAGTGGTTATGTAAAGGGGCATAGCTTGTCAATCTGAATGTTTTTGAAAAACGACTATCTTATCTGAGTTTTATCAGCTTGGTTGACTCTACTGACTAATACTTTTCATGAGAAATCCCTTCCTAAATTAGAAACTGAAAATTTCAAGTCATTTCCAGCTTCTTGTATGAATGGAATATGTGACACTGACATGCAAGAAATCTCTTAGAACCTGAATTAAACAGGAAACTTTTAGACTTCGACAAAACTGAATTAGGCTTACTACAAGAATATGTGGATTAAGGGGGTATATGTGACAAAAATGGTGCCAGAATATTGTTTTTATGGTTGTCATGAACCTCCGGGCCTACCACCACCAAATTTTACCCAGCCCCTTAAATTCACTGCTGGACGAGTGATAGCCACTGGGGAGGCAGTGTGGCCTGGTGTGATAGGTGCCTGCGTTCTTTACTCAAGGTCGTGGGTTCGAGTCCCACTGGGCCACACTGCTAGACCCTAGAGTCAGATTTCTAGCTCCTCAGCTCAGTTTTAACTATATATTAATNGGGGGGGGGGTTGCCCGGGCCCCCTGGGCCCCCCCTAAATCCGCCTATGATTAATAAAGCACAAAAACAGTTCCAGGTGATCAGTGCAATTGGCCCACATGCGCGGCCTGCGCACGTATAATGTGTACTAGACACCCTGCAATTATTTTTTTAATGATAGTCACTGCTGGACAGATGACAATTGCTGGATGAATCATAATCACTGTCACACATTCCTTCTCATTTTTCTTTTTTATGTTTTAAATGATAATGAATTGTAATTGTATACTTAATACATTCGCACGCTCACATTCAAATTCTATAGTTATAACATCAAACAAAAGCATCAAGAAATGTCTTTTAAAGAATGCAATGGGAGATGGTCTTCCAAAATGATTGATCTAGGGGCTTGAAATCTTTGTAAGGAACAATTTGTTTTAATTCTACTTTGGTCATTTAAAGTTGCATTTTACCCTGCCTTCATATAATAATTTCCAGAATCGGTGGCGGATCTATGTTTTCAGTAAAGGGGGGTTTAGGATTCCTGCAAAGGTCGAATCCTAGGCACCGAGTGGGGGAGGTCGGGAGGGGGGTTCCCCCCTCCTGTGTAAGACATTTTTTTGTTTTTGTAGCCAAATAGTGAAATTTCCATGCATCCTGGTAAGTTTCTGGCACTTAACATGTCTCTGGAGTTTTTCTTAAAATATTTAAAAACCCTTCTCGATTTCGTCACATAAACTTGGCTCATAAGTTTCGTGAAACCATATTGTGCACATCTGGGTATGAGTCACGCCACCAGCAAAATTTTTTGTTGGAACATCTGCTTACACACACCTTTTTTAGCATACGAAAAGTCGTATACAAAAAAGTGTGGTGTGTATACAGGGGTTTAGACAACTTCCAAATATTCACGAGCATAAGGAGCATCGACGGGGACTAAAAACTTGAATATTAGATGAGTGGGTAACAGCAGCCTCAAGCTGTTTAAGAACGAAGACCTGCACTGTTAGTCCCGGAAATAAACATGTGTTTTATCTCGTTACGAGAAAAACTGGTGAACGATGGTGCTCGCAGCTCATAGTCAATTATTAAAAGCGACAATAAATAATTAAGTATCACTTTATTAAGCTGAATCACGTTGACAACAATTGAAAAACTTCAAATGTACCAGGAAACAAAATCATCTGAAAACAGTTTCACGAAACCAAAACATCCTGTGCACAGTGGTGAAAAGATATATTGGACTAGTTTGCAGAGGGACCAGATGTACACTGAGAGTAGGGCCTACACAAAAAGGCTGACCTGGTCCATCACGAGACCAAGAGTACACCTGTGGTTATTATCCCTATAAAAATAGTCGATTTGTCGCGGGACCAAACACTACTGGCTGAGATAAATAGTTTTACAAAGCACACTTTGGTAAAAAAGTCGCAAGACTAGTTCGCCGAGGGACCAGAAGTATACTGAAACTCAACATCTACACAAATCAAGCTGGCCTGGTCCGTTGCGAGACCTAAAGTGTACTATGCAAAAAATTTTGAATTGCAAACTTCTCTCTAGATACTTTTTAATCCTCAGTGGTTACTCATACGTTAGTCCTATCCTTAGTTCTGTTGTCTAGACTGGCGAGGAATCTGCATATCGGATCCAATGGTTTGCTCGTCTTGGAACCATTCTACCCAGATATCTTCGATGTTTGTTCCCAACGCTTGCACTTCGTCAACTGCTGTGTCAATGAGCTTGAAAGCCTCTACAATGTCAGCATCTGTTTTGCAGTTCAGTTGGCACTAAGACCCTTGAGGTTGCCAAGTCCATTCAAAAACTTACATGCGCAACTAAATTTGATCCGTTCATCATGGACTACTTCAAACCTTGACGATGTATCCCAGCAGGATCTATTTACATCTCTTGCAATTTTCGAAATAAACGTCCCAGTGTCTGAACGCTTGAAACCCGAAGTACTAACATCAAATAAATGCCCTCGGGCATGAGCGTTTCATCGGGTGGGCCTTTCTGCGGAAATTCCCAATATAGAAGACGGCAGTGTGCTTATTGCAGGTAGAAAGACGGTAGGCGTTGAGGTCGGAACTAGGGTTCCTTAGGAGGCCTATTGAACACCACAAGAGTCCCGCAAGACTTTGTTGTGAAAGAACAGTCTCCCCGTAATTTCTGGTACTGTACACTGTTTGCGAATGCGGTCAGTTTGTCAATGTGAATCCCCCCTTGGTCATTCCTTGTATAGACATAACTTGTTAGAGTGTATCTTCAAACGGACTCTCGACCAGACCACGGCGCCCGCCACAATAGCAATTCTTCGGAAAAAGAATTTTTTTCAAAAATATTACATGTACATGTACACTGTATGATATTGCACAAGACAACTTTACTGTACATCAGTTACAAACGTGTGGAATGTAATAGAATGACACGGCATGACAGATGAGGTAAAAACGTTGCACGTCAATTCGCCTGAATATCAGGGTTGCGCCATCACAGTATTTCCCCTAATCAAATCAAAACATATCTTAGAGTAAAAAAGCTAGTTACCTAAAGAAATTAGCTATAGAACTGCTTTTTCAGCGGTGGATCCATCTAAAATGCTTGGCTACTCCAGAAGTATGGACGGAAGCGCACGCACAATTGATCTCCGCACATTTTGCCGATGAGCCACGAAGACTCAGCAATTCACAATGCAAAAAATTATATTTTCAGAGTGAACCCCCCTCAATTTTTTCCAAGTTGGTTTACTTGGGGTTTACACACGCTTGCGGTGCCGTTTTTGTTTTGCTGGAGATTTTTATTTTTTTTTTATTTTTGGGTCCTGACCCAAGGGGGGGTTTAAACCCCCTGTTGATCCGCCACGGAGCATATTCCTTTGCGTGATAGGATTGTATTTTGATTACCAACAAGAACACGCACATTGTGCACTAGCGCCATTTTTCAATTGGCATTATTATGGTTGGTGTTTTCTAAGTAATGGAAATAGAATTTTTTCATGGTAAAGAATCAGACAGAGAGTAAAATGCCTAATTTGATTTTTGGAGTCTATTAAACAGGCAAAATGCCACTTTAATTAACTTTTAAAGTTATTAAGGTTTGGAAATAATTCAGATCCTTGCTACATGCATAATTATTGAGGTACTTTTAATAATAATTTGGTCCAACATTAGCGACTGATATCACATATTCTGATAACCATGTCTTTGTGTGATAATTTGGTCCAACATTAGCCACTAATATCATATCTTCTGATAACCATGTGTTTGTATGATAATTTCTTAACAATGTGAATCACTTGAGACCATAATTGTTAGTAACATCGCATTAAAAATATTATTTAGTACATTGAGCTGGTTTCACTCATATATACTTTATGTAGTTGTTCATGTCTTCACAGGTGACACTATCGTTCATACTTGGGGAGAGGCGACAGGTGTTCAGTGGAGTGCCAACACATGGATGATTGAACATGGCCGGGGCTTCATTCCATCAACCTTGCCATTTGCCTTGTCTGACACCATATTTGGCACGCAAGACTTAGTTACGGTATTCTACACATTCAGGATTTACACCAAAGCTTTGCTCCAAGAATCTAAGTTTTTATTTGCTGACATACAGAGGCTGGTGTCCGATTATATTTATTGACATACAGAGGCTGGTGTCTGATTATATTTATTAGTGAGTTGATGGGAGCATGACCTAGGAGCTTTAGTGTTGAAAAACAATCTTTAAGATAAATCTCAGTGGAGTATTAACTGCGTGCTCATTTGAAAACCTCGAAATGAACAAAAATAAGTCCGGTCACGTTTCTGTGAGTGGCATTTGCTGTGGTTCACACGTTTCACTTGGCCATATTTACATCACGTTGTTAGGGTGAATTTATATCGATTTAGATTGGAAAGTCAGCTGATTGTGAATTCTAACATATGCTTTGTTAACCCACAAGCGCATTTCCTTGTTCACCATAAAATCATTGATCTCCGTTGTGAGTTTCCCAAGCTTTTCGAAAACTTGCCTTTCTGTTTTTGTTAACAATGAATGTTTATGTGGGACTGAGCCTAAAATGGAGTTCAGTTGTAGAGTTCACATTTTACCCTGCTGTTAATAGCTGGTTATAACGCATAGCTTGATTGAACTGTCCAGTGGCATTTTGAATATATACTAGAAATCTTCCTGAATACCTGTTCACAGACAAAACATTTTTTGTGGAAAATAAACTCTGTGGCAGAAAATACCCGAAATGCCTAACATGTCAGCAGCCTGTTTTGTTGCCAGTAGTTACCGCTGTCCTACCTTATAATATTTTTACCTGCACAAAGTTCAATAAATTGGTTTACGAATATAGTCGAGTGTGAATTCAAAATGAACTTGAATTTTTGTTCATGAAAACAGTGTCATGTTAGTTATCTGTTGCCTTAGTTACATATGGGAGNTACATGTACACTGCATGATATTGCGCAAGACAACTTTACTATACATCAGTTACAAACGTGTGGAATGTAATAGAATGACACGGCATGACAGATGAGGTAAAAACGTTGCACGTCAATTCGCCTGAATATCAGGGTTGCGGCACCACAGTATTTCCCCTAATCAAATCAAAACATATCTTAGAGTAAAAAAGCTAGTTACCTAAAGAAATTAGCTATAGAACTGCTCTTTCAGCGGTGGATCCATCTAAAATGCTTGGCTACTCCAGAAGTATCGACGGAAGCGCACGCACAATTGATCTCCGCGCATTTTGCCGATGAGCCACGAAGACTCAGCAATTCACAATGCAAAAAATTTTTAGAGTGAACCCCCCTCAATTTTTTCCAAGTTGGTTTACTTGAGGTTTACACACGCTTGCGGTGCCGTTTTTGTTTTGCTGGAGACGTTTTTTTATATTTTTGGGTCCTGGCCCAAGGGGGGGGTTTAAACCCCCTGAACCCCCTGTAGATCCGCCACGGAGCATATTCTTTGCGTGATAGGATTGTATTTTGATTACCAACAAGAACACGCACATTGTGCACTAGCGCCATTTTTCAATTGGCATTATTACGGTTGGTGTTTTCTTAGTAATGGAAATAGAATTTTTTCATGGTAAGGAATCAGACAGAGAGTAAAATGCCTAATTTGATTTTTGGAGTCTATTAAACAGGCAAAATGCCACTTTAATTAACTTTTAAAGTTATTAAGGTTTGGAAATAATTCAGATCCTTGCTACATGCATAATAATTGAGGTACTTTTAATAATAATTTGGTCCAACATTAGCGACTGATATCACATATTCTGATAACCATGTCTTTGTGTGATAATTTGGTCCAACATTAGCCACTAATATCATATCTTATGATAACCATGTGTTTGTATGATAATTTCTTAACAATGTTAATCACTTGAGACCGTAATTGTTAGTAACATCGCATTAAAAATATTTAGTACATTGAGCTGGTTTCACTCATATATACTTTATGTAGTCGTTCATGTCTTCACAGGTGACACTATCGTTCATACTTGGGGAGAGGCGACAGGTGTTCAGTGGAGTGCCAACACATGGATGATTGAGCATGGCCGGGGCTTCATACCATCCACCTTACCATTTGCCCTGTCTGACACCATATTTGGCACGCAAGACTTAGTTACGGTATTCTACACATTCAGGATTTACACCAAAGCTTTGCTCCAAGAATCTAAGTTTTTATTTGCTGACATACAGAGGCTGGTGTCCGATTATATTTATTGACATACAGAGGCTGGTGTCTGATTATATTTATTAGTGAGTTGATTGGAGCATGACCTAGGAGCTTTAGTGTTGAAAAACAATCTTTAAGATAAATCTCAGTGGAGTATTAACTGCGTGCTCATTTGAAAACCTCGAAATGAACAAAAATAAGTCCGGTCATGTTTCTGTGAGTGGCATTTGCTGTGGTTCACACGTTTCACTTGGCCATATTTACATCACGTTGTTAGGATGAATTTATATCGATTTAGATTGGAAAGTCAGCTGATTGTGAATTCTGCCATATGCTTTGTTAACCCACAAGCCCATTTTCTTGTTCACCATAAAATTGTTGATCTCCGTTGTGAGTTTCCCCAGCTTTTCAAAAACTTGCCTTTCTGTTTTTGTTAACAATGAATGTTTATGGGACTGAGCCTAAAATGGAGTTCAGTTGTAGAGTTCACATTTTACCCTGCTGTTAATAGCTGGTTATAACGCATAGCTTGATTGAACTGTCCAGTGGCATTTTGAATACATACTAGAAATCTTCCTGAATACCTGTTAACAGACAAAACATTTTTGTGAAAAATAAACTCTGTGGCAGAAAATACCGGAAATGCCTAACATGTTAGCAGCCTGTTTTGTTGCCAGTAGTTACCACTGTCCTACCTTACAATATTTTTACCTGCACAAAGTTCAATAAATTGGTTTACGAATATAGTCGAGTGTGAATTCAAAATGAAGTTGAATTTATTTTTGTTCATGAAAACAGTGTCATGTTAGTTATCTGTTGCCTTAGTTACATATGGGTGCACAATCTTTGTAAAAACGAGTTCCTGATATCCCAAAAGGGACCTTTCATGTTTTTTTATTTTAAACATGCATACTAAACTTTTTGGGTGGTGCCCTGCCAAAACCAGTGAGACATTGGTGAGGTTTTATGGAGGAGTTTACTAAAGATTTTATATTGCTTATTGTACAATCCAACTTGTGTGACTGTTGACCAGTTTTAGCCAAGCAATATGCAACTGTTTGTTGACCAGTTTTTTCCAGGCAATATTATGAATGTCTTGGAAGAACATATTAATAACAGCATAGTTTTTTTATCATATGAAGTAGATTCACTAATGGTTTTATTAGAATTTGGAAATATTTGGTAATCTTTTTGTGAGTTTTTTTCCTAGCCTAGTACATGAGCTGTATGTTTTGCATGGACACACTAAGTGTTATGTATCTTGTTGTATACTAACATAGTACCGACTTCTGTTAGACAAAGATCCATTTTGTTTCTTCTTATTTAAGATTGATGGTTATAAACATCAATTCAATATTCTTTTACTTCAGACATTTGCCAAAACATTAACATAATGGACCTTTGAGGATAAAGCAGGATTAGACAATTGTGGTTGACTGCCACTCCTAATGTCAAGATCCCGTCTTGTGGAGCTATTTTTCTCAGAAATTTTCCAATTTCTTTCAATTCCGCACTTTTGCTGATCATGTTCCATTAATTGGCCAAAATAATGTACGTGTGATCTTCAACTTGTATAATTGTTACTTTGCTCTTTATTCTTGTTTTTCCTGTTGAATATAAAGCTACTGTGATATTTGTTTTCTATAATACTTGTTCCGTCTTAACTATACTAACCTAGCTCAGCAACGCAAAGTTCTAATACCTTGGGACATTGGCACTTTTAGCATTCTTCGGATTTCTCAAAATATCAGACATTGCCTTTTTTGTCTAAAGTAGACTTGACAGTTCACAAAAGTGTTTAAAGTTGACAATTAGCTGCAAATGCAACATTTTCATGTATCAATGTGATGTGTAATGTTGAGATGAATGATCATTTGTTGTCATTCATAAACAATGAATTTGGTGCAACAAGTAAAGGCCATTTCTAAATTTTAGAACAAGCTGGGGCTTTGATGAAAACAATTTTTCACTGGACCCCATATTTTAGTGCTATGCATTTTCAACACAAAAACCAAGGGTGCCACGTGTCAAACTAATACACAATTTTATATAATGTGGGCACATGAAAATTAATTGAAACATATGTATTCCCAGTACAAAAATTATGTACAGTGCCAGTGATGTATTCCCAGTACAAAGATTATGTACAGTACCAGTGATGCAAGATAACAGAACTGAAACTGCAACAATTATAAATAGTACAACTTGTAAATTAGTCACACTGTTGTTGTTCAAAACTGCAATTCAATAAATCGTAAACGGGCTGAAAGTTGCAAAACGTGACCTATTTAGGTATGTGACCCAGGTAATTACATATGCCTATGTTAAGAAATGTGAATGAAAGTAGAAAAACGATTACTATCAGTTTAAGGTTATGTAGGACCTTATTGATCACTCTGTGCATTCCAGTAACTATCTACAAAACTATAAAATTTCTATTTTCTGTAAGTAGAGAACCAACAGAATTTTTGATTAATACCAAAGACGTTAACCAATCAGCCACTGATTGAGTAACATGACCATGTGTTTGAAAAATTTAGCAAAAATGTAGTACATTCATAGCTATAATGTGACCAAATTTCATTTGTAAGTTTTCTAAGATTTCATTTTATGCAACTTGATTTTTACATCAAATCATAAGCCCTATTCTTGAAACACCTTACAAAAATGGAACATATTAAGAGCAATTCCTAACAAAGCATAAAACATAGTATCTGAAAGTTTCATATGAATGCGATTGTCCATTCTGAGATATGTTTCAAAGTTAGCCAAACTTTAGTAGGTCCTGCATAACCTTACAGACAAAAACTGAATGGTCTATTTGTTATACAAAATCTAAAACGTCTTGCACTGTTTCTAATTCTTCACACACATCACTTAACAGCAAAGTTTTGTGAGAAATGACCAACTTGAACAAGGCTGCCATCAACACTCAAGAGCCATATACAATGTAAGGTAACACTGGCGTGTACTATCTTACTCATATCCACCACTAAACCCTGCGTGTTCGGTAAATCTTTCCCTCATTTGGTTGTCGGAGAGCAGAGTAATCCTAACATGTTCATGATCAAGCTGGAACAGCTTATCATTGTGACAGCACTGTCTGAGCTCCTTGCTTACTGCTCAACCCTTTGATAGTTCAGTTACTAACAACTGTGATATTTTGACAATTCACATTTCTATCAACAAAATTTCATAGGACGAGTTCTTATCAAATCAAGCTCTCTGTACGATCTATGGTTTCAGATGCAACAGATGTCTTGCCAAATCTCGCCTCATCATTTTCTTTAAGTTTTTGATCATTCTGTCATGCATTGGAGTTCACACAGAGTGTTTGCTTGTGGCTATAAATTAAACAAGTTAGAAGTAGAATCAGTAACATGGACAGAGAATTGTTACATTGCCTCATAACCAAAAGTTTTAAAAACATGATGGGAAGGTCGCTACATCAAAAGAATACCCAAATCATAATCACCTGCATAACTAAGGGAATCTGAAGACTAAAAAATGCACATGACCTTTCTGCACTACATGATCTTTCAACACTGTCTTTGGTTGCATTTCAGAGGTCATAACTGAGCTGGACATTGCCTTCCTCTGTTGGAAGTATGGATATCTCTATTCATTTGTTAAAATAGGCAAGTTTGTACAGAGGACCATTGTTTTTTGTTCAAGTGTTCCACATATAGGTGCAGCTGGCTATCCCTCTTAAACTGGGTGTTTTAAGTGTTTTTGTCCAATTCTTACTTTTCATGCAATTGTTCCTGTTGAGCTGAATACACGTCATTTTGTAATGAATAAATTACATTTACCTCCAACAATGCTGAAAAATTTTTCTCCTAGGTTTTATTTAATGAATTTCACATATAGACGCAGGTTTACTTGACAGCATGAGGGCCTAAATGTACGCAAACGGTAAAACATACTAACTGTTCTGTGGTCATGCAAGCATTATAATAAATATTTATCATTACACTGAATATGCAGTCTAAGTGGTTGGTTTGTATGTGCCAATGACCAGATGAGTAAATCAATACCATGCAGTTACAAGAAGACCATTCTTTGTACCCAACACAAGACATTCCCAATGCAATACAGACAACTCCATTACTTCCACAATGTTTTCTGTTTTTAGTCTTCTTCCATAAACTAATTAATCGCTCAGGTAAACATGTGATCACCTTATGTTCAAGACAAATTCAACAGCAATTTGTTCGTGTCAAAAACTTGCACTGACTTGTTATTCCAAACCAACTTTCTTCTCACACAAGCGTTGAAACTGTGGAACCACCAGTAATTGGAGATTACAGTTAATTCTTGAGTTTGCACAGTGAAAATTATTTTGCTCGAAATCAGAGCTTGTACCAAACTTAGAACTGGTCAATAATGGTCGTCCCAAATTCAAATTCCAGAATTGAGGTCAATGGCAAATAGTAACGCATGAAAATGACGTACTCTTAACTATTTTGACAACTTTAACAACGAACAAGTCTATAATCAGCCCTTGTTGATACAAAACGCAGTGTCTAATATTTGAGATATATATTCACTGCCAAAACTGCTCATATTTGAGATGCATATTCAGTGCCAAAACTGCTCATAATTGAGATTCAGTGCCAAAACTGCTCACATGTCCAATCTTCAAAAATCAAGAATATTCAATTTCGGCTTGAATTGTGGTGTCCCTAAATTTAGAAACTGTCCCAGAAAACTAGAATTTTTACCTATGTTGGAAGTCTGCGCTAATGAATGAATGGCACAAATGAGACATTCTCTTCCTCAATCCTTACTTAATTGAAGCTACAAACTAAGAGTTCCGTCAAAACTAACTTTTGATTCAGACCCCTTACTGTTATAAAATTGATCAAAATTATTCCTTTCTTACATTGGAAATGATTTTTGGGCATGCAGAAAACTGACAATATGTAAAATCTCACCAAATTCGGATAAAACTGATAACCAACATTGCCTATTTTATATTCTTCAAAACTTCTATAACTGTTGTGAATGTCCATATTAATTTTTCAAAGCATTGACTGATGGTAATAATGTCACAGAACTTAAAAGCAGTGGAGCATTTGATGAAACTTTATTTAAGCTTTTAAAGAAAAAGTAAGAAATTTAACTTGTCCACCAGGTGTCACCCTATATTAGTGAAATTTTCAAGTTGAAAATGGCAGAAAACTAGTTTTGCAGGACTTAGAAATGGATTTGAATGTAAATGCTCCAGTCACTGAATTACAGGTGCACAGGCCACAAGATTTTTCAGCAGTCGTCACTGGATTAAGGTGACCAACCAAAGTATTGCCGAGTTCACACACTACACCACAGTGTAGAAGACTGAAGTTTATATAATTAGAGGAATATACGAAAGGATGAGAAAAATGAATTCAAATCAATTTCTGAAAGTACAGACACATTCAGATGCACATAGAATCCAATAATTATGTAACATCATCATGAAAAATTAACAAAACTAGAAGCAGATGTTATCTTACAGCACTACGAGATCCTTATTTTTTAAGGCTAATGACTGTGTAGTTTTATAACAAATGGTAACCATAGTAACAGACTTGAGTGGCTGAAATGTGTAACATGAACCAATGCAACACCGCAACAAAGTCTCGAAATTTACTCAAACTTATTCACAAAAACGTACAACACAAATATAGATCAACGTAACAACATGGCACTGGTGAATAGTGAATCGCTAAAAGCATTCAACCGCATCTTTAAAGGAGCATTTCACCACTGCGTAGCTGTCAATGTTGAGTTCTTAACCAAAGCACCTTGGGGCTTGAAAACATTACCACGCTCATACCATCTTGAATTGGTGCACAATTATCTTCCAAATGTCAAGTAATTCATACACGGGCCATTTTCAAATTTTTAGAATTGGCCAACCCCAATAATCTCGTGTTTTCTAGAGTCGCTGATGGGTTTGATGTTTTTGTTGGTAATGGAAATAGAACGCTACAGTATCAGGGTAAGAAAATTACAAGACCAATTTTAAGACACTATAAGGCCAGCTAAACAAGGTGACATGCACCCTTAAAATCTTCCAAGTTACATAATCTCACTTTATTTTCAGGAAGCATCTAATGTTATAGGTTTTTGTAATATTACTTCAACTCTGGTAATTATATTTTCACTGTCAAGTTGGGCCTAGATAGACCATTACACACCGTTGAAAAAAAACACTACTTTAAACAACCATTATGGGCGTAGTGAACTTCAGCCAGTATGTACAATACTCAAAACTAGGAAATAGCCTCTGTTAAGATCAATGCCAAACTTCGAATAATTTAGAATTCACTACCAACCGGTAAGACACAAAAACATTTTATTTGTTTTATCTGTAATAAATTGCATCCCCCTCAGATTGATAATCCAGTATACCTTGTGCACATTATGAACAATCACATAATCATGTGACTGAACTGTAGAAATAGTTACGAGAAATCACAGAATACGAGCATACAGTTCGAAACCAAAGAATTAATAAACAACATAACATGTAATTTCGTGTCATCGGGTTATTAAACAGAACTTGTCATCCAAATCACAAGTTATGGAAAAATGAGGACACAAGTCTATACGTAGGATTTTGCTGAAATGATGAGTGATGACTCATCAAACCTGCTGTATGTGGACTGATGAGTGATGACTCATCACATCTGTTGTATATGGAATGATGAGTGATGACTCATCTGACCTACGTGAAATTAGTAAACAAAATGGTTGGCATGCAGTGTACATTGCATAAAATGGACAAGTTTCGTCACCAACATACAATGACATTACTTGATCACAGCCTAATAAAATAACATATAGAACAGACAAAAGGCTGTGACAAGAGGAAACATATGCTACAACACAAATAGAACAGACAATGCCGACTGATAAAAAGCAAACATTTTAACAAAATTTACCCGGGGCACAATTCCACAATACTACCAATAAACTAAACAAGAGCAACGCAGAGCATTGAAATGCGCCCACGAATGCACTGCAAACGGTGTGCTTCTAGGCTGTTGATTTGTATAATAAAAATGGGCTCTAGATAGTGCAAAATATTTCGAAACCATGAAAAAACTGGAAAATGTCACAGCTTTTTAACAGAAAGCTATTTACCACAAATTAAGAAAATTCATCACGAAACTTTAGCAAAACAGAAAAAATGAAATTGCTACTAAGGGACAAAGATTAATCGGATCTGTCTGAAAGTTGTCGTCTTCTGTTGTCAACGTCACATACCCAATACACTTGCTAAATTTAATAGACATTCTGCAGAGAACTTAGTAGATACAGCCATGGGTGCAAAAACAAACAAAACAGCCACTAGGAGGTGCCACAGCAGTCGTCGGAGAATCATTGTCAACCATCCTCTTCATAGTGAGAACATACTGCCAATTTTCACAATCCTCCTTTAAGTGGTTCGGTTGATGGAGGGACGGATGCCCAACAAAAACTCGGAAACAGTAAAAATGACCACTAGGTGACGCAAAATACCTTGAATCCATCCGAAAACATTAATAGATGCCTATGTGCCAAATTTTACAGAGGACCTTAGAAGATACAGAGGTAAACGTAAAAAAATAAAATTGCCACCAGGGGACACACCTGCAGTCAGATAGTTCCGAAAGTTGTAGTCATCCGTTTTCAACTTTATATAAACACATTTGCAACGTTTAATCAAGATCTTGTAGAGCGCATAGGAGATACAGCCATGGGCGCAAAAACAAACAAAACTGCCACTAGGAGCCGCCACAGTATTCAAAGTCGTCAGTAAATCATCGTCAACCATCCTCTTTATGGTAAGAACATACATGCCAATTTTCGCTATCATCCTTAGAATTTTTTGGTTGACAGAGGGGCGGATGCCAAAAACATGGACTCGAAAATAGTAAAAATGGCCACTAGATGGCGCAAAATGCATCGAATCCATCCGAAAACGGGCGGATAGCGTCACCTCATTAATAGATGCCTATGTGCCAAATTTCATGAAAATCGGTTGAGGACCTTTAAAGATACAGACTGAGGTAAATGTAAAAAACTGAAATTGTCACTAGGGGGCACAGGGGTATTCAGGTCCGTCCAAAACTCGTCGCCCTCTGTCGTCAACCTCATAGGAATACACCTGCCAAATTTCAATAAGATCTTGCAAGGGGTTTAGAAGATACAGTTGCGAATGCCCAGACAGAGATGACGGCAATATGCACCCACATATAGATATGTGGGCGCATAAAGACATTGATTTGCCTTTGTCAATAGAGCATTTCTGAGCCTAATTATATCAAAATCAATGTTAACCTGGACAGAAATCTGGTGAAAATTGTACCCCGAGTAGACAAACACAACGATTAAGTATATTGCAACAATGGCTGGTAAGAACATGCACCTTCAAAACCACCATCATGGCATCTACAGCTGAGCAACAATATGTGGTCGGCTATCAAGTTCTGGTTCATTGCACAACAGTTCTCTAGCTGCAAACAACAGACCACACCTCAACAATATGATGGCATTTCTTCAATTTTGCACAGCAATAATTTCTGAAAGTCATTTTTTCTACTTGCCAAAGATTTTCATCATGCCTAAATTGCTCAAAATGATGATGTGTTTGTTATGATGAGTGTGTCACCATGATAACAGTGATATAAACATTTTGCTAAATCCGTTCATTTCGCACAAATAGTGTTTGAAATCGAAACACAACTTTACCAATCGGCAATACAATGCAGGAAGTAACAATTTTTCAAATGCAAACGCACTACTTTCTTTGCACTATGTGAATAACGTCTGCCAGCCCTTGAGGCAAACATGCCACCATGGCAACCAGAACCAGCTCGCCCAATGCTTGTTGCATGGAAAACATGTCACTGTGCATCAGCATGTTGGTGAATCGCATTAACAGCACACTTCCAAGATGTGCAGACAACTTAGCCAATTATCTAAAGCATCCCAGCGATGAGCAGACTAAATGACCAAAAATGCCACACAGTCGTAACAAGCATCCTTGACTTCCTAAAACAAGTTGATGCGTTTGGTGATGGGTTTTCGGCACATGTGACAGTTCTTGAGCGGAGTTACACATTCGCTACAGGCCGAGTGTCCACAGAGGAAGGCTACGTTCTTCTTCTTGTCCATACAGATGGAGCACNACCATGGCAACCAGAACCAGCTCGCCCAATGCTTGTTGCATGGAAAACATGTCACTGTGCATCAGCATGTTGGTGAATCGCATTAACAGTACACTTCCAAGATGTGCAGACAACTTAGCCAATTATCTAAAGCATCCCAGCGATGAGCAGACTAAATGACCAAAAATGCCACACAGTCGTAACAAGCATCCTCGACTTCCTAAAACAAGTTGATGCGTTTGGTGATGGGTTTTCGGCACATGTGACAGTTCTTGAGCGGAGTTACACATTCGCTACAGGCCGAGTGTCCACAGAGGAAGGCTACGTTCTTCTTCTTGTCCATACAGATGGAGCACATGAAAGAGTCCTCCATTTCCTGCATACGTCGATAGATCTCATGCATTTGACTCTCAGTATTGCTCTCGGAGCTTGGCTGACGCAGCATCGTCACCGGCATAGCTAGTGGTGATCCGTCTGCAACAAGATGGGAGAAGAGATATGGTAATTCTCCACGTATTTCACACAAAATAAATTAAATATACTTTCCTGGTAGCCATGATGTGCCCAATAAACTGAATATAGACTTCATAATTGACAAGTATGCGAAATTTACTGAGTAACCGAGCATAACAATGACAAGCGGCCTATGGGACACTAACATGATCCAATTAACAGAGCATAACAATGACAAGTGGCCTGCAGAACACACATATGATCCAATTAATAGAGCATAACAACGACAAGTGGCCAATGGGACACTAATATGATCCAATTAACAGTCAGTTGAAATTCAATTCACATATTCTGCTCTTCTGGGAGGTGAGGTAAGATTATTGATTGTACAATGGTGGTGCTGTGCGCACGACGGGCTTTGCCATCTTTTGTCCTTCAGAAGCGTCGGGGAGGGGTGAAATGTGACATCCAGCATCCATGGATATTTACCCAGCTTATCCCACTTCCTTGAATGGGCCCAAGGCATAGTAGCAATACTTTCCTGGCATGACTTTAAATATGATATACAAGAGCAACACGGAGCGTTGAAATGCTCCCACGAATGCACCGCAAACTGTACTTCTAGGGATGTCTATTTGTATAATTAAAGTAGCCACTAGATGGTGCAAAATATGTCAAATCCATCCGAAAACGGGAACATGCCATCGTTTCTTTAATAGCAAGCGATTTATCAATTTTCATAAAAATCCGTCATGAAACTTCAGAAAAACTGATAAAATTAAATTGTCACTAGGGGGCACAGCGTTTGTTGGGTCCACCTGAAAGTCATCATCGTCTATTCTCAACTTCATATAAATACACTAGCTAAATTTAGTAAAGATCCGACAGAGTGAAATGCACAGCTGATGTGTGGTTTATATTTTGGCAACAGCTGTCACTGCTGCTACATATAGAAAAGCATGAAACGGGTGCAAACTCAAACATTTTATATGGATAT
Organism: Phoronis australis; assembly: GCA_002633005.1. NCBI lineage: Eukaryota > Metazoa > Phoronida > Phoronidae > Phoronis > Phoronis australis. Next base: position 226,146 of record NMRA01000015.1, read on the forward strand.
ATTCTTATGGCACAATATAGTATTAAAATAATAACATTTATTTTGCTTTTGATGTTTTAAAAAAAGATGAAAAACACGAAACTACAGGTCTGAAACACCAGTTGGAGTTCACCAAGGTCGGTGTCCCTTAATAAAGTACTGAATAGCAGTAAGATATAAGACCACAGAAAACACTCTGGCAACCAAACACTGCTAATGATTGACAGGTCACCTAAATACTTTGGAAATAGTTTGAATATTGCAACATTTTACATTCATTGTATATTTCTTTCCCAGTTGAAAGGGCCAATTTCTTTCTGGAACAATAGCCAATCTTTCATTAACTGGGAGTCCTAGTAATCCTACAATGTGGGTGTCCAAATAAAGAAATTCTGATTGACAGTGGGCAGCCAAATGATACATTGGGTGTCCTTGGCAGGTTGTCCACATTAGTACGCTGCATGAAGGCCTGTTTATACTACAGCGCTGGGCCCTAAGCTAAACGCCAAGATGCATTATTTTGGTGATCAGGTTGCCAAACAAAATCTGAGGTTCCCAAAGCTGAACATCTAAGGCGCCGAAATGAAATCTGATGTCTCGAAAAAAAGTCCAACGGCTATAACAATGCTCATTCTCCTGCGTTCCTCTAATTTCCCCTGTAAGTGCCCTACATATATGCGTACGTTCATTCTCTAACTCAATTCTCAATTCCTCCTGCTGGCGAATGAACAGGGTATGCAGGCAATCGCATGGAGCGGTAGCGTCAATTTCACTGATCTTGCCTGATTTTTGTCGAACTATTCCGACTTCTGTGTTTAATTCCTGCAGTAATTTAAGGGTGGTGCCAACTGCATTGATTTCACGAAATAAATGGAACAATTGTGATTGAAAGCTAATAATCTAGGAAAAGTGTTAGTAATTTGAAGTTTAGAAGTCAACATGCACCTTGAAACGAATTTAGAGGGTATTATTGTCCGACTTAGATATTTGCACTGGCGACTTTGTGGTCACCGAACACAATCTGAGGTCGCATTAGCGACATGCAGGTCGCCAAATCAAGTGCTGTACTCATTAGGAAACCATCCCTATGGGAACTGAATTCAGTGAAGCATTAACAACCCACCACTAAGACAAGGCTGTCTATTCATAAGTCTTTTGTGCGAGTAACTAATGTAAATACAATTAAGTCAGTTTCAGCTCTGCTACTGTGTCACACAATCACGGCACTACTTTAATGAAACAGGACTGGACAAATCCCACAGCCACCAACGGGTGGCGACAGAAAGTTTTTTGCATTGGTAAAGCGAGTGTCATTTTTATCATACATGCTCTCAACAGACAAGTTTATGTTTTCTCTTAGTCTCATGTCTTGAACAGCTTCCCGATGGTCAATACCATCACAATGTTTGTCTGAATTCGACGTCATTCAATTGGTATATCCGTCAGTAAAACAACTGGAATTCTTGCAGAAACTGCACTTAATACGAGTCCGTGGTTTCGTGCATCACCTTGAATATATGATTAGGTAAAGTAAACAAACCGATCCACATGCCTTTCTACTTCCTTGGACGGGAAAGCAAGGCCTGTTGAAACCAATATTTCTAGAAAGATGTCAACTAGGTTGCCAAACGTTTGCAAGTATGCCATATCCAATATTTTCAGGATTGTTCAAAACTCATTCTCATCTGTTGAGCACCATCTATCATTAATCTGAAGTTTGGAGTGAATTGTAAAAATGCCAATGTCCTATTTTATCAGCAAAAATCTAGTAGGCTTTAAAAGGTCCACCCTTGCTTCATTATCACCTCAATCTGGATATGGAAGTGGAATACCTGTCATACCAGAAACAAAGGCCGAGTCAATGTCTATATGGAACATCTCTCAATTTGTAAAATAACCCTTAGACTGCCTTTGCAGTGCAGACGATGTGACAGAAACCAGACACGACCACTGGCTGTGCAAATCCCAGAATCACTCCCCTGAAACTGTCTACATCGCGCATAGCTGCCAAATTTTTTAACAGGGTAACCACAAATATTGGATCACCCAACGAAACTCCTTATAAGAAAATGAGATGAGCTCAATTTCGATTGGCCATTGCCATTGAGAAATGCAACAAAAATAACCAATAGTATCGTCTAAGTAAAAAATGCACAAGCAACAACCAATCAGAGTAGTCAAATGCATTTCCATTCAGGTTTGTTGATATTTCTAACACTGCAGCCGCAGTCTATTTCTTATTTCTGAAATGACTGATGACTTATCTATTCCAGAGAAGTAGCCGACGAGGCGATAATATTAAGAATGTAGCCGTCATTTCAAGCAACTTTTTGCCTGTCTTCTTTAATTCTGGTCGTCCCGTTGAACCAGTCTAAAATAAAATTCTGGCCGCCCTAACATGGGCAAGACGGCCGCTGTTTAAACCCCTGCGACCGCCCAGACACTCAACTCATCCAATGCTCGGATTTTTGTACCAATCTTCCGAAAACCATTCCCCCTCTGACTTCACTCAGAGCACATAGTACGCTTAGGCTGACAACGAATTCACGTTGTCGAATGTTTATGTAGGTCATCGAAGCACTACTGCACATAAATTAGTCCGCTCTATGTTAGATCCCATGAGAAGTTTTAGGTTACAGTTTCACTTCTAAATAAATCCAAAACAAACATCCACACACAATTGAAAAAATGAAGAATTGTATTACATTTTGTGAAGTTTGCTGAGGCTTATATTTTTCGGGCGAAAGCGTGGTCAGGCCACTATTTGTTATGGTCACAGAATCACTCATACACCAGTAGCAAGAAAATTCGGAATATTAATATTTTTTTATCTTAAATCATATAATGAAGAACTGAATCCCGATTCATTTCGAGAAAAAAATTCAATTCCCGAGTACAGTCAGTACTGTCAGGCCCATTTCACGCTTCAGTTACAACGATTACAGGGTAATATATGATGTTATCAGGAACAGTCAGGCCTGGCCAACACATACTAATGCGATTACATAAGCTGACGATCGAGCTTCGATAAAAGGGCGATAGCGTTGGTTCCGTAATGAATAGTAATACTAGTAATATAATAAATGGGTAATGGCAGTATTTTTATTTTGTAGTTCAGACATTTTGAAACTGTTTGATATCAACTGACATAAATTGTCTAATATTTCACTATTTTTAATCAATTTGTTTTATGTGATTGTCACAAATTACTGAATAACTGAAACAGAGCCAGACGTGAACAGCGTAATCCCAATATAACCTGGGTATGGAGGGGACACTAGTTTCTATTTCAGTCATTTTTGAAAACCTTGGAAGTGAACTATGTGAATCAAGTCTTGTGGATTACAGTTACTTCAAGTCAAAGTCCCACGCTTCAACTTGACAGGGGTAAACAAAGGTTACGACTAGCGTCTACCTTGTACAATGAAGTAAACAGAGCTGTACCGTCTACCTTTTACAATGAAGAAAACAGAGCTGTACTGTCTACCATTTACAATGAAGTAAACAGAGCTGTACTATTTCACAACCAAAAAAGATTTCAATTCACATGCACTCTAGTCAGAGCCTGTGACTGTTTGATATTCCATGGTCAGAGCTTGTGACTGTTAAGCCAGCTAAACACAAGGACATGAATTTTTGATAAGGTTAGCAACATAATTACATAGCAGCATTAACATGAATATATTAATCAGTCATGTTAATAATATTTAACTAGGCATAACACAACTCTTACCTGGTTGCAGCTTTCTCTTGATTGGTTGCTGGCATTTGACACACTTTTTCATGCGCTTGCAGCAGTCCACACATGTGACCACATGACCGCAGGGTTCAAAGGTCACATTAGCTGCTTCCTCATTACAGACTAGACATTCATTGTGGATGATGTGGACGGGCTCACCTTTTGATTTTAGGCTGAAGGAAGTGAGAAGACAGAAGTACTTCACTGCCACTACATGTACAGAGACTGAATATTAGAAAGTTTAACACAGTTTGCAAACCACAATCCGCTTGCTGGTTGGTTTTGCACTAAATTTCCCCATGTTTTGTTTTGAAACAACAAATTTTTATTGATTGTAACTTAGAGACATACACAAGTACAAAAATTTAGGTCACACAACACGAGTTCCAACACGTTAATGGCTGAATGTGCAACAACCACGTGCTAATACTACATAACTACATATTTTGACATTAAAATAAAATAACGTGCCCACACATTATGTGTGAATTACTATTTCTACTTAGCAGCAACCAAGGCCACATTTAGGGTAGTGTAGTTATTAGAATAGCGTTGCGCTCTTAACAGGTTGATTAATGTTGCAAAGGTATTGACCAACATTGCCCAGATATTGACAAACTTTGACCAAATACTATTCAACGTAGCCTAGATATTGACCAATGTTGCCCAGATACAAAGGTTGGCAAGATATTGACCACAATTACCAAAATATTGCCCAACATTGCCCAGACATCAAGCAAAGTCAACCAAAGTTTACCAGATTTTGACATACATTTCACCAATATTTCCGTAGAACTATCATGCAGCAACCATACTCACTCTTCGCCAGCAAATTTCCGCAGACATTCCGTCAATCTGGCATCCGCGCTGATGTCCAGTGGGGTCTTGCCTTGGCGATTCTTGTGACTTAGGCTGGCCCCCTTCTGTACCAGGTAGCAGGCGACAGCTACACCAGGCTTGGACCTCAGGTCATCAGAGGTCAATGCAGCTTTGACCTGTAGAGATGATAACTTACATAACAGCAGAATTTTCAACATTTTAGAGACACTCCGTCATTCTGTAAAGTGCAGTAAAATGTCCTCACTTGGAAAACAGTATGGCAGACAACTTAAATACTATGTTCTCACTGTTTCAAAAAAATGTGCAGTACCAAAATGATGCACTTCTATACAAAGGTTATCACGAAACAGTATTTCGAAAAATCTTGGTCATTCACAACAACATAATAGAACCTTGAAAAATGAAGAAAGTAATTTTCACAATTATTTTTCTTACCACAATAGTGGAGATACGTTAACAATTCAGCCATTTAGGGCATAATATGATGAGTATATGGACTTCCATTTCTCAAACTTCTCAATAATTTAAAAAAAAATGTTTCATCAACGATTTGTACAATTTCTTGCATTTCAAGCAATGCAGTAAGCATTAAAATCAAAAGGATAGAACGGAAATTTTTAGAAATTATTTATTTTCAAAATTAACACAAAAGGGAAAAGCAACCATTTTTGTATCAGTCTTGGTTAAATTACAACAGTCTGGTTATCTTTAGATAATTTTCAAGTATAAGTTAAATTCCCCCGGGTTCTAATTAATAATACATGGCCACTCCAGAAATGCAGCTTGAATCATTACACCATCACCTTTGTTTGTGCAACGATTCACTGAGGACATCTATTGATTGTACATTTACTTTCCAAATTATTTGCCTTTGACGAGTATTCTCAGACAATCCTAGCTCTTAGTGGCATTTAGCAACTGTTCAATCTGCAGTAGACGGGAAATGGCAGGATTTGGCACCACAAAAAACACGAATTACATGCATGGTGCTTTCATGGTCGTTGTTAGCCTGGTGACTGTTCACACGCAACTATGAAACAAACCCCCATGAACTTGAGGCACGCAGTGGCTGATGCTTGCAACGCTTGGCATCACACACTCCAAGCAGGTGGTGACATAGCATAGAAGGGCAATGCTGACAGTATGGCAGCATTCTTCACAACATGTTGAACAAGTCAGGTAAATTCATGATGTCTTTGAATACCGGTATGTCTCTTTTGTAATCTGACCATAACAAATGTTTGTTGCACACATGAATAATCTTGCACTGCTTTAGATGTGGCAAGAACGGGTGACGCTGGATTCTAAATGTGAAGGAGCAAATGTCGACAGATCTTGTTATCTACTGGAAATCAGTGAAACAGAAGTGCAACACAATACGAGAGCTCATGATGCTTGCTGATACACAACACTCTCAGAGTGAGAGAAAGGCAAATAACTCATGACTCTTGAGTAATCCTTCTGCAGGAATGGCTGAGCACACTCTTCAGTAGCCAGTCAGTCATATTTTATTAATTGTCGACTTTTTATAAATTGGTACTTTTTCTACACAGAGCAAATGGGAGATGTCAGCCACAGGGGAGATTTGTATGCCTATAATGGATGACTGTGAAGCCCTTGAGTTATGGATGACTGTGAGACCTTGGTGCTATGGATGGCTGTCTACAAAAACTGTATTTCCAAAAGTTATGTACAAGATGAACAAGTCCTAAAGAACATAATCTATAATATAAGAGTAGTTAGTCCTAATGACAAACCAGATGTAATTATTTATTACAAGAATATGAAGACCTCTAATTTAGTGATGAGAAACAATATTAGTCGTGAGAAGGTCCGTACTGTTGCTAGATGTAATGTTGTTTATGAGTTTACTTGTCCCGCGGTCGAATGTTTTCGTCATCATGAGAAACAAAACTACACAGGGCACACAGTGTATTTGTTGCCACAACGACTTTCAATACATTTACAAAACGGCTCCATAAAAGACCATTTTCAAAACGTTCATGGTCACAAGATAACTCATCAGGAGATTGTCGATACATTGAAAATGTATACAGGTTACGAACATTAGAATCGCTTCTAATGTTTGAAAAACCCAGTTTGAATGAGCAGCTAACTGGAACTCGAAGGACACTATCATTATTTAAGTGATCTGTAGATTATGTTGCACAGCAACTTGTATGTATATTTATCGTCATAGTTGCGCATGCCAACTTCACGTGTTATATTGCATTTGTCATTTCTGATGTGCGTCGAATAAAGTATATTACTACTACTACATAACTACACTCGGGGAAACCAATGGTCATCGCCTGAGCATAAAACCGCCTTGTTGTTGTAGTCACTGATTTATTCCACTTCATAGTTATGCTCTGAATAGGATTTGATTTAACTCTCACAAATATATAGTATTTGTTCATTCGAAATGTTTCTTTAATTTATGCCAAGTTGTTTCAAGTTAGTGTACATTGCTTTTCGACAGCCATTTTATAATGAATCCTATGGTCATCATATGCTGCCACCTTTTGTAAGAACAGGAAGACATGCAGAAAAAGGCCAAGAAAATAAAGTGATTTACAGCAATTCTAGTTCAACCACAGATTGTTTTATTGGAATAATATCAATTTTTGAAATGATTAAAATTGGATTACAATTACAGTTCTGGAAAATAAATAATTTTGAAATTTAAGCAATGAAATCAAAATTAGAGATAACATGCAAACACGTTTACAGCAATGTAACATTATTGTGCTAAATAATTCCTCTTCTTGTAACTTTTCAACAATCTGTCATCGATACTCTTCTGAATGTTGGCTGTGGCTTTGTGAAGATGACGGAAAAAATGTCAAGGCACCTCAGAGTATGAACACCACAACTAAATCTTCCGTCCAGAGGTCGCTGTTGGGAAAATAGCATGTTCCCAAAGCTCATGAGAACCAATGATAGACAGTGCCAAAGCTGGGGTGGTGACCACTTCTGACATGCACAGCAGACCTCATCTTCTGCATCTAAATCAGCACAGTCACTAGCCATCCAAATTTGCTGAATGTATACCACTGTCTGCTATTGTTTTATTCCAGATGTACCTTACTTATTATCGGTTTGTGACTTCTTTACAGGCCTTCATGAAGCGTACGTCCTGGGCGTCCAACTGGACGCTTTAGCACTAACCTGGACGCCCACTGTATCACTTGGATGCTCACTGTCAATCAGGATTTATCCCCATTTAAAATGTTTGAGTTTGCGCTTGTTTCATGCTTTTTTATGTGCGTTTTGATATGAGCAGCAGTGACACCTGTTGCCAAAATATAAACCTGTGTTTTTTTTTCTTGTGTAGGTAAATGCAGCTTTGATGACTCAATGTACAGAATATAAAGCTAGTTTAGATATGATAAAGTTTATAACAGTTATTTAACTTGAGATCACCAAAAACAGTGCACTCATCATTCAACCAATATCTTTAGTTTTTTTAGAAAAAAAGCTCACTACAAGGGAGCTGTTTTTGTAAACTTAGATGTAAAAGCCTTGTTTTATGCATTTTTTATAAAAAACATCAGTCTGTGGGGAAAGGCGGTTTTACTGGTGAATGGTGGTAGGAGGTGGGGAAAACATGTTGTTAGAATCATGGACGCCTTGGAATATTGGGAACCCCACTTTGGACACCCAATTTTCGAAATCCTGGATGAAGCCCTGCTTCTTTAGTTGACTTTTTGCTCTTGTTGTTACTACCACCATTTATCTGTGCTGTCCTTCTTTTTCTTTTTAGTATTTCCTCATTCTCTGTGAACACCTTGCTAGGCAAAACAGAACTGTTATCCCTTAAGACTTGGTCGGCAGAAGTTGATCATTAGACCTCGATAAAGTTGTTCTAATAAATCACTCAATGTCATATTGTTTGAATTTTTTTGCTCACCTTTAACAGGGTTCTGTATAATCATAAATAAATAAATAAATAAGTACCCCAGTTGCATTTGCATTTTATTGCCCAATCTCCTCTTTTATTTTCAATTACTTCATGCTGTGTTGTATGTAAAAATAGTGAAATAAATTCAATGTTTTATTTTATTGTTGACCATTCTCTATCAATTCCAAGTATTTTAATTTTCTTCAAATAAATCCAAAATGTCTGAACCAGAAATTTCAACATTAATGTTGAGCTGTGCACTGTGTTTTGCAATAAAAAACAAGTGGAAAATATTTTTATGGGCAATGCGTGTGCCGAAACTGTTAAGCACCCAGCGTGTTGCATTTGTCTGCGGCATTTTTCCTTTGATCTAGTTGATCTCAGTTAGTGCCTGGGACAAATAGATACATCGCATAAACAATCCTTGGATTATTTTTTGTCCCGTCTAAAGAAAATTTAATTTCAAAAATGTCTTCTGAAAATGAACAAAAAAGTGCATTAGTGAAATCTACAAATTTTTAATGCTTTAAAAAAAACAGTTGGTAAATGCACCGGTTTTCATCTCATTTTATTGATGCGTGTTTCTCTCGAAAGGTTATAGCTAACAAGCAGATGAGCACTCCAAATTGGAATGCTAAGTCCCGCATGGCTGCGCTGCACACGAAAGAAGATGGTGGACGGCCACTGGAGCCTGAGGACAATAGGTATCCTAACGATACTATAACTGCCATTTTTTCAGGATTTTAATATTGCCCAGATGGTCTGTGATGTCACAAGACATCTCAAATATTCACGTAATTCAAATTTTACAAACAAATGTAGTGGAACGTTCTCAAGGACTTAGCAGTTTCATGAACTAAATTCCAGAGGACCAGTTTTATTTGCGTCTAACAAATTATATCATTTGATTAAAAACTCCCTAGTTCACATTCAGACTAATTGTTGTGGTAACCACATTACAGCAGCTGAGATTTCAACACTGCATCACGTTTAAGCACAAAAAAGTAATACAACGCAAAAGAACATCGTGTTACGCAATAACACATGACGAAAAAACGTGTGGTATGACATATGTTTGCGCGATATGACACATATTTGTGTCACCAGTTTTACGCCACATCACGCAAACAAATTTGCAATTACCATTGCACACAATTTTTTACTTGCCAATTACCAAAACCTCGTTCCATTGTTTATCAAAATAAAGACAATATTTAGATATTTTTCATTTACTAACTATTACATTCCAATTTGAGACTAAATGAGAAATTCCCACTTTAAATAATAATGACACAATCAGTGTCAAACACCATCCAAAATACATATAAACAGAACTGGCCGGGAATGATTCAGGCAGCGAACATCACTTTTGGAGTGAAACATGCTTAATTATTTAAAACCTGGGGAAATTTAGTTAACTTGAAAATTAATCCAAGATTAAAAATCAAGAACCTAATTTAGCCAAAACAAAAACCAAAAATGATTGCTTTCTTAATATCATAATGAAATGAAAGTATGAAAATTTTGCGACATAATGAAATGAACACTAAGGCTTGTATAGAAATATATCAGGATTAAATATGCAGAAAAGAAGAGTGACCTTGACATAGATAACTGCAAGTCATCACATTTTAGATGTCTAGACATCAAATTGGTTTTTAACTCACATTAAATGCAATCCAGATCTAAAATTCACATGGTTTCTTGGAAGCATTCACATATTTTTAACATAAAATACCAAAGTGAACAAATAATCACTCTCAAATAAAATGTTTTCAGTTTTACTGCATGGTTTCCAAATGAGTAATTAGTTGAGGAAATTGACACTTGGCAACATTCACAAAGTTTGCATTTAACCTACAAATTATCTTCAAATCATAATTATTTGCATATTCATAAACAGGTGGTTCAATGACAGCTGTAGTGCGAAAACCATGAAAAACAAATTAAAATAGAACATTTTAATAATTTTCTCAAAATTTCCAACAGGACACACTTGACCTGTTATCTAGTTTTTACAAAATAAATTTAATGAAAACGAGGTTTAATGATGCACATCAAAGTTGGAAATGAGGCATGAGCTATGACTGAACTGTGCCAGTGCAGTTTTATAGAATTTTAATAGCACCGTCAAGTGCTTTAGATATTTAAACATACTTCATCACCATCAAAAACATGCCTATAACCATGTGGTTCACGTGATGAATATAGAAATAATAACACTACAGTAGAAGACAAAAGTAATAAGATAAGATACTGTTCCTTGTCATCACAGCTAATTCTGTTAACAACAAAAATGACTGACAAGCTCGAAATAAGTGAGTAAACGCTCCAAACCTCAAGTGAAAAAAGTATGAGCGGAAAATTGGCCTCACTTGTATGAGCGCCGAGAGGAGTTCCAAGGTTTTTTTTGGTCATCACTTTCTACGAGCAGGCCAAATCAATAAATACGATTATCATTGCAAATATTCAGTCACTTGAATTTTACAGCAGAGATTTTTGCCCGTCGAGCCATGACTGGTAATTAACTATTATGGATACAAAAGTCTTATTACAGAATGGCTTAGCCACCTTGTACTAACTTTCCTGTTAATACCCCATCATTCTCAGTGATGAAGGGTACTGATGATGAATTCGGATTGTGTACACCTGTCATGACAGAGAGTTCTGGGCATATAGTTATGTTATCCATGAAAAGTGCTGACATACTTGAAAATGAGGTCAAGGGCACCAGAATCAACTGGAAGTTTGAGATGCCCCATCTACATCTTGGTGCAGAATATGTGCAAAATCTAAAGCTTCATTCGTAAGAGATCGCGGCAACAATTTCTAAGCAAAAACTTATTTTTTGCTGTGACATGAATACAATGTCTACGTATGGACATACATGGCTACTATGTCCTCCGCTCTCGTGCTAACAAGTTGCAGGGGATAATAAGACACAAGGTCAGCATGAAATGCACACCATCATTTAAGTCATCCTCAAAAACAAACAGAAAGCACAAAGACATCTACCTTTCAACAAAAATCACTTTCTATGCAACAAGAGAATGAGCTGTAGCACTTTTCCAGCTTCTACGCAATGCAAAACAAACTTGGAAAGTTATACAATAAGAGTAGCATTTGTAGCTTCTCAGACGAACCAAATCCTGGAATTCAAATTTTTTGTGAGCATTTCAGGACAACCTGTATACATTGGCATTGCAACAATACCTACCTGATCTAGTAGGGGCGACGGGGCAGCCTGTCCAGGTAAGGTTTGCCTCATCAAGGCCAGGTGTACACAGGTGTCACCATCCTCATCATCCGTCTTCACATTAGCACCTGACCACAGAAATGCATACAGCATTAATCACACCCATTTTTGAATGTCAGAAATATGACAAGGGCAATGGGGTGACGCACAGAAGGCGTGTCAGGAGGGAGAGTTGACCAACACCTTGAGCTACACCGGAAAAAATTCCAGAAAAAAAATCTCAAAACAGTCGACTAAATTCAACCCTTGATGTGTTAAGGACCTTACCAAACATTAAAAAAAAAACAATTACAATCAGATAGCAAACTTGTACAGAAATTTTCCCGACAACAGGGAAACCTGGCCACCTGCTTGCTTGTACGAAGACCAAATAGCGTATATTAAAGAAATACAACAAGTACTGTTTGAGACGATAAGAAACATAAACTAGATATCTCAATTACCTTGTCAGTCAAATCGAATACTACCCTATCAACATGTGAAAAAATAACTAGAAACCCATGGCCGTCAGAGCCTGCCATATATACTTGACCAGATACTTAACACCTGCGGTCTGAGACTGACTAACACTTAATAACAAGAGTTTGGTCTTATGCTCTCAGTGAAAAAATGTTTAGCCAAGTTATTATGAGCGCATCACAGGCTATAAATAATTCATAGAAATTATATCAGTAAGTCGCAGTCAATTGTCAGAGACTGCACTTTTGCCCAAGCGAGATTTGATTATTTTTCAGAAATAGTTGTGTGAAACGCGAGTCAAATTTTTGATTTAAGTCTAAGCCACTTGTCATTAAAGAGGCTCCACATGTATCCTTGCTCAGCCAAAATATATACGGTTATATTCAGAGGCCAATTATCATATAACCAGTTTGGATGACTAGATAAAACATTCGTTAAAAAAAAGATGTACTGACACTAGCAGTTGACCTTAAATGCAATAAAAATTTCATAAAAGTAGTAATAAAATGTGACTGAACATTTGGATCAAGCTTTATTCTCTTCACAAGTTTCAGGCATTAAAATATGACTGAACATTAGGATCAAACTTTATCCTCTTAATAACTTTCACTATAATTGCAAAATGCTCAAAATGAACTTTTCTTATTAGATTTTGTGGAAAACGGATTCATATTGTTTATACTGATGAATACACAATCACATACATGTACACCAAAAAGTGTAATTATTACAACTGACATCAGAACCTGAGCTTTACAACTACGTAATGATCACAGACAATTTTAGAACACATTCTACTTTGAACCCATTCCACTACACCAGGGCACATCTTATATATTAAGTTCCATGTTTCCATCAGCTTTTCCAGAAGTTTTATTCACAATAAAATATGACAAATCTACAAATTGTTGCTCAGCATAAGTTAAAACAAGAACTCGTAATATAACTCAAAAATGAGTTTTTTTACATTTAAGATATTCCCAAGTTTTCATGAGTTGTTATCATATTTTTATGATCCATGAGTTTCCTTTCCGTCACTGTCCATTTTCTGATTTTCTATAATGGGTGTGGACAGCGTTAAATGACAAAGATTCACCTCTCACCTTTTGATAGCAGGAGGTCAATGATATGCATGTGACCTTGAGAGACAGCCAGTAAGAGAGCAGTCTGCTTCCTGTTGTTCTGGATTTCAATGTCTGCATTGGGCTGAACAGAGAAATTACACATCAATATTGATAAACTGTTACCTAGCATAAAAATATGAATGAAAAACTACTTGAAATGAAATAAAAGCATGCGATAGTGATTTAACACATAACTGCTATTGAATAATTCAAAAAAAAATCCAGGTTTAGCATCACTTTAAAGTGAAAATCCCACCAAACATGCAACGCGAAAGTTCCCTGCACAACAGGTAAAAGTGACAAATTTGCATCCATGAAACCACGGGTAGTATCATTGTAGGTCCAGCAGTACCATGGGTAGTATTATTGTAGGTCCGGCAGTGTTGCCAAAATCAGATTTTTATGACAGGTTTGTACTTGACCTCACAATAGACAGACAAACACATTCTGGACTCATCTGTGCCTTTTTAAAGGCAACTTCAACAGTGTATAGACGATACAACATTTATCAGAACAAGAGCATCTAGCAGAGACCAGATTACAAATACATTATATAGGGGTAATTTTAATTAAGCAACACGCCTATTTGATTTATATGCATGTGCCTACTTGTAATGCACACAACGTTAATACTAAATGAAATATGCATGAACAATGAAAGCAATGAATCTGATTAGGTCCTAAAGAATTGGAATATGACAGTGGAATACAGATTCATTTACCAAACATTGTAACCATAGCAACAATGGTGGCGGTGCTACAAAAAAGTGTCATAAGATACTGAACGACCTGTGCAAACACTATGCATTTTCACCTTCGTTTCTTAAAGAATGCATAATTTTTACCACAAATCTTGATGCGATAAACCATTGGTTAAAAAATATCTATATGTAGGACCCACCAACACATACCATAGATGTAAGAATATCTACAACGTCCCTGTGTCCATTTAGCGAGGCGAGGTGCAGTGAGGCGAACCCATCCTCCTTCTTACTATTCACCAACTCATTATTACGTGATAAAATCTTCTCGGTGGCGCTAAACAATGCAACAAAGGAACATCAATGCAAAACCAATCTCAATGCTCATATATCATTGAACCTGTGATGCTCAACCAAATGGACTTCAAACAGTAATCATGGATAAAAATTGTTGATGAAATTGTCCATTTCATTATTAACAAGACCGTTTAACAATGCTACAAGTACCTATAATTTTTCAAAGTTTTGACTGTGGAAGAAAACTTGAAAATAGTTATTAAAATATTCATTTTGGTGCTACTAATTTAAATACGCAGGCCATTGTCGGTCATACTGTCATAAGTTGGTGAGAATTCCCCAGCAAAACTTGGACAAAAAGGAAGTTGATCCAATAAAACAAATCACATCAAAAAACCTCAAAAATTTTCAAATTTTTTAATCAACCATCTTATAAAAGACCTTCAGATAACACTTGGTGCTGAGGGCTCCATTGTGTCTGACATTTCTTGGAAGATTTTAATGCTATACATTTAGTACACATTACCATAAACAAAATTGCTGCACGAAAAGCTAAAAATCTGACCACTCCAGGTAAATAACAAATCATCACCGGCATTACTGACGTAAGTGACACTATGTTGTCTGTCTGCATACAGTGTCATCTGCTAATAAACAGTGTCATCTTTCAATATCATTGCTCTACTGCCACCTACAAGCACGGTACCATCTGTTGATTAATTACAACAAACATACAACTTGTTCCCTTTCAGAGCTGCATGGTGCAGTGCATTGAAGCCCCTCTTGTTCTTCAAAGTGAAGTCACTAGACGGGTAGCCAATCAGCATCTCCATAATCTCACGGTTGTCCTTGCCGATGGCATCATGCAATGCCGTGTCGCCAAACGAGTCCTGCATGGTAAAAGGACAAAGGTCAAATAATGGGCAGCCACATTTGCTCAACACAATTAATGTACAAGATGATTCATGCACAAGTACAACTTAATTGTTGAATAATTTCCAACAACATCGGTTTTTTCATTTTTCAAAAGCTTCTAACATTGTTGGGTTATACCTCAAATTCTCAGAGCATTATCAGATGGAAGAAGCCATGCTATAGAAGTAGCTATGGTACAGAAGTAGCCACGGTATAGAAGTAGCCACGGTATAGAAGTAGTCACGGTATAGAAGTAGCCATGGTATAGAAGTAGCCACGGTATAGAAGTAGCCACGGTATAGAAGTAGCCACGGTATAGAAGTAGCCACGGTATAGAAGTAGCCACGGTATAGAAGTAGCCA
>NMRA01000015.1:241834-341509 GCA_002633005.1 Phoronis australis
GTATAGAAGAAGCCATGGTATAGAAGAAGCCATGGTATAGAAGTAGCCATGGTATAGAAGTAGCCACGGTATAGAAGTAGCCATGGTATAGAAGTAGCCACGGTATTGAAGTAGCCACGGTATAGAAGTAGCCACGGTATAGAAGTACCCATGGTATACAAGAAGCCAAGTACTACTACTTAAAAATGTCCGAGTATATACTTGGTGCTACTCAACTCATCAACTTGTTCACTGCATACGCCATTCTCAAACTTAATGCCTGGTTAACATTTCTATGCCAAAACAAGACTTTAAGCTTAAAAGCACCATATAATCACACCTGACATGCCCAGCCCCTCATGTAGATGTAATAAGTTCACAGTTCCACACTGGAAACACTTCGAGGAATTTTTGCTGAGTGCATGCATCTGTGGTGGCAAATAAACCATCAGATTATACTTAATTTGGGAAGAGTTTAGTTACAGAAACACAGAGTGTGCCAGATGTGTGGTGTGTAATGCTGCTGCAAAACTAGACTATTACAGACTAGAATGGCAATGAAAAAGTGCTACCTGTTGCTTAATTTCTGTTTTCACTGATTTTTCAAAAACATTTCCTCCCGTCACAAGAATACGTTCACTTGGAACATGGCAAATTATCCAAACTGGTTTCAGTTGATCAGTATAATCCATATTTCATAAACAAGCAATTAAACTAAATTTCTGATCTAAAAACAGCCTGTTGTCACTAGTTCACAATATGTATCGCTTTGTCACTGGATATGAGCTTGCACCTAATATATATTGCTTTGTCACTGGATATGAGCTTGCAGCTAATATATATTGCTTTGTCACTGGATATGAGCTTGCAACCGGTAAATTTATTCTTCAGCTTTGCAAATCGTTCAACAGCAGAAAACATTGAGAAATAAACTCACTTAAATTGATCATCAGAAACAACTCTCATCAGCAGATGAACAATACCTTGTGCTGTTCAAGCCCACTTCAGAGAAAATTTAACTTTTTTTGGGGTCTATGTGAAAAAAGGCCTACTACAGATTTTACCATTACTGGAGTCTCCAGCTATAATTTTTCATTGGGGGCAGAGTATACAAGAAATTAAAATTATAAATTTTCTGCGTACTGATGTTGTTCAAATCGTGAACCAAGAATCAAGTCTTAGATTTAGTAACACCCAGTTATGACATCGCATTTGACTTAAGTACGAGTAATAAAGCACTAGTGACATTTGTACTCACCTGTATATTAACGTCACATTTGTACTTGAGCAAGACACGCACACAGTTGGCGTGCTGTTTATTGACAGCCACATGTAGTGTGCTGCATCCAGCCTTATTCAAAGCATTGATCGTTGCTCCTGAATTTAGCAGCAGATCAGTCAGCTCCGACTTGTTTCTAGAAACACAGAAACGCGGCGACATTAAAAAAACGGGAAACTGTAAAATAAAGTCATCTCATGGGTCTGATGACTTCCACTGCCACCTATCTGAACAACCAAATACTAGCTTAACACAATGTAGCATATGACACAGGAGAACATTTTCACTTCATGAAGAGCCATTGACTGAATACGTCGCAAGGTTGGCTTTTTTGCCTCTTCCTAAGATCTAGGGCACCAGTCTCACATAATTTTCAGTGGATGTAATGGCAGTATGACATAACCTCAAGGCTTGGCAACATCAGAGGTTGTTTTCAATCCCATTGAATGCAGTCATACTGACCTGAATAAATTGGCTTCTTTTAAAATAACTTTGCTTCCAAAAATGAAAAGACAAGCAATCCATGATATAAATAGCTACCAATGATATAAAAAGCAACCAAAAGGCCTAAAACTATGCAATGCATCAACATAACATAAGACAAACCAAAGAGCCAGACACTAAACCCCAGACCAAAGAGCCAGACACTAGACTCCAGCCAGACACTAAACCCCAGACCAAAGAGCCAGACACTAGACACAAGACCCCAGCCAGACACTAGACCCAATCAAAATAGAGCAAGACATACCCAAAGGCTGAGTAGTGCAGGGCGCTGTCCCCGTCCTCGTCACGGATCTCCAGGCTGGCCCCCTTCTGCAGCAAATGCTGCACTACCTCCAGGTTGCCTTGGTGACTGGCCACTTGCAGGGCCGTCTTGCCACTGGACTTCTCATCAATCTAGAAATATCAACCATTCATACTGTTGTTCACTTTTTTGCCACGTAACCCAACTTTTACAAGACACAGGGACCAGTTCAAAGATTTCCTAGAGAGATTATTTGTCAATGGAAAATGGCCGCTGTGTGCAGAACAAACTCCACTCATACTGTGCAACAATTCCCATGAATGTTCAATCATTTTTTCAGGATTTAATTTTCTATCTAGGTTCATAAATATATTTACAAACAAAAATAAACTTGTTTTCCGTAACAAGACGTACAATTTAACTCAAAATATGTTTTGCAACATCAGAGTTCTTTTACTTGTCACAACACTGTGCAGAGTCTGGCTTGAGCCTTTTTAATTTACCAAGTTTTCCAAGTAAACAACAATTTTTGGCATTTTTCAGATTTTTCTTGTATTTGAGGTGACATATTGAGCATGTCAAAACCTCCTGACAAATTACGTACCTTTGAAGTGGTGTAGTAACCATGTCTAAGCCTCCTGACTAGTTACGTACCTTCTCTGGGAATTTGCCGATGATATCTTGTACCTTGTCCAGGTGTCCTTGGGCCGCCTCTCTGACCAGAACGTCTGCACTGGGGGTGAACACAGAAACAGGGTCACTGCGCATACTGGTCATCAAGAACTCTTGCATGGTCGAGTTAAAGGCAGCAGCTGAAAACAACAGAACAGAGACAGTGGCTTCACCAAGTGCACACACTATATGGTGGACATACTACAGAGCCAGTCTAGCTCTGTGCTTTAGTGTGCTGGACTCATAATCCAAAGGTTTTGGGTTCAATACCAGCTGCTGCTGTCATGTGGTGTGTTCCTGAACAAGGCAATTAACATTGTGCAGGATTTCATATCTGAGAAAAGACTGGTCAGATTCAAATGAAACTTTCACATACCATGCTTTATGCACTATTCTCCAAAATGCTGTTAGGAAATGTTCCTTTTTTGCTTAATTTATCAAAATGACATGGTCATGAGACCAAATTAATACCAGGTTTGGTAGAAAGCCGAACATCAAATTCCTCAGGCTTTCAACTTTCAGAAGCATGAATAACATTATAGCTTTTTAAGACACTTGTCAAAATACAAACTGGTCAATTAAAAGTCCTCCATAACTTAAACCTCCAATGCTTTAGCCTACTAAGCTGGATAAAATGAGAACAAGCCACAGGTAGAGGTAAGCTGCCATGAGTTAGTGAATAGTCCAGGAGGAGCTGAGAGAACTCATCCACCACCTGTCATGGACTAGTGAACTGTCCAGGAGGAATTGAGAAGACTCGTACACAACCTGTCATGGACTAGTGGACTGACCAGGACAAGTTGCGAAGAGTCATCCACAACCGGTGATGGAACTAATGAAATGTCCAGGAGTTGAAAGACTCAACCAAAACCTGTCTTGGACTAATGGACTGTCCAGGAGTTGAAAATACTCCTGAATTAATGGATTGCACAGGAGCTCTCACGGTGGGAAAGTCGGAGATTTTACTTTAATAATTTGTAAAATTTCACAACTGACAAAAACAAAGAAATGCTAGGTCATTATCAGAATGCCATGTCCTGTATAGCAGTCGTACAAAATAATATCGTGCCAAAATTTGAAGACCTACCAAGTGGTTAGCGGAAGAAATAACGCAATTTGTTGAGAAGTACCTTTATGACAATGTCAGGATAACAGACTGCTTGGACACAAGTAAAATGCAGTTATTTTAACATAATGTCACTCACCAATTCTTGCTTTGTCAAAAACGTAACAAAAATCCATACCGAAACAAAACAAAATCACACCAAGTCACTTGCCATGAACTGATATATCCAAAAAACGTACCGAGAGTGGCGTAGATAAAGTAATATCCCACGAGACATTATTCCGCGTATCGACCGAGACCGGAATAATGTCGAGTACACTTCCAATTCCTAAGTTTCTTTCACTTTTTTTGGCAGATTTTTTAAATACTTCACTCAGACTGTTCACGAGGGGGATCGCATCCAATAAGTATGTACTTGCCCGTTAGGTTGCAAGTTTTCTCTACTAAAAGAAACAGATTTAAAGGCGAAGGCAACCTTTTTCCATGTCACTTTGAGCTAAAATAAGGTTGGTTGGTTATCCTAGACATATTTTTCACTTAATTACAGCTTTTCGTAATTTTATTAATTACTCGTCCGCTTTTCCGGAAGTGACGTTTTAGGAGGCAAGCGCTTCCCGCCACTTGGTTTTGCGTTGAGCTTACTGTGCGAATCTGTTCTATTCTACTTTTGTTTTGTGCTATTTTTCACCAATTGTCGCCACCACTTTCCATCGGCGAGTATTCTGCGGCAAGATAGGTTAGTAGAGAACTCAACTGCGTTGGATTTAGGGATTGTTTAGTGTGTTGTAAGCTGAAAATGGCTGGAGTCGGTGACCCGTATCACAGTGACAGTAGTGTGAGTGACGGAGACCTTGTTCACAGCAGTGGTGACGAGGAATTTTTTCACGGACATTCAGTGGGTGGGTACATGTTTGAGCCCGAGTACAACGAGGCAGAGTACACACAGGCACAGGCAGCTGTTGAGAGAAACGAGGCGGCTACTGAAGACAGACGTGGTGACACATCTTGGTGCAAATGCACTGTGTGCGTTGTTATGCCTACCTCAATTGAATGCTTGTGCTGTTCCGAGTTCCACATCAATTATCTTTTTGGTCTCTTCCTCCATTAGAGTGTATGTGGTATACTTGGCGGACCGCCCTGGTGAGTCAGACAAGTTCTCCTTCTCCATGAATTCCGCCACCAACTCGAGATGTTGTGACATGTATGCGTCATTGACAACTGGTATTAAATAGGAATTCTGAATGTTGTTGAATGTTGTTTTCGAAAAAAAACTTGACTTTTCCAAAGTCCATCATTGTCTTCACCGACTGAAACGTGTTTCCAGTGAAGAGCACACCACTGGACATGGTTAAGTGGACCTCCGGCATACCACGGACAGAGGAACAACTGTCCCACTTGCCAGAGTGTCCCGTGACACACTCCCACTGGATGGTGACCTGAGCACCCAAACTGCTTACATTGTGTCGTGTGACTCCCTCGCCACACACCTGGCACCTTCTAAATAGCTCCAACACTTTAGACAAGTCCACAATAAACTTATCAAAGTTTGGCTCACCGATCTGTTCACTGGACGACGAACTGTCCTCTTCACTGGGTGTCGAACTGGGCCTGTAATCACTCCCACTACTCAATATCGCTGCAGGGCTGCTTAGAGGCTCTGGGCTGGAGAAAACAGCACAGGGCGAATCACTACTGGTTCCAGGAATTGCACGCTCTGGGGTACGTTCGGAGGCACGGGTGACAGTAGATGAAGTGCCTCCACTGGCTCCAGTCACTGTACTGGCCACAGCTCGCGAGGCTTCTCGCTTCAAAAACGCACTTCTCGGGGGTGGCGACGGGGCACTGCCGGGAATCAACACAGACGGAATGGCATCCTTCTTCAGGCGTTGTTTCGCAGGGACCTTCATCAGTTCAGCGTACAAATCCCTTTCGTAATCGGACGGCAGAAAGTGCTTGCCACACACACGGTTAATTCTCCACTGCTTTGTACGTTGCGTGGACGGGTAACGCTGCGTTCTTCACACGAACGAGCCAAGTACGGCGAAGTGTGTCATCCATCGGAAAGCGATGCAAAGGTACTCCCAAAGCGCGCGTGAGCCGATAATTAGTACATCCTGGTACGCAGCAACAGTGTGGCATGTTGACTGACTAGTAAATGAAAGCAAACGACGACGGAACTTAACACAACCGAGGTAGAACAATGACTGACTCGGCAGCTCTCACAGTCAGACTATATGAAAACCAAGTGGCGGGAAATGCTTGCCTCCTAAAACGTCACTTCCGGAGTAGCGGACGAGTAATTAATAAAATTACGAAAAGCTGTAATTAAGTGGAAAATATGTCTAGGATAACCAATCAACCTTATTTTAGCTCAAAATGACATGGAAAAAGGTTGCCTTCGCCTTTAAACGTAACGATTTATTACTTGAAAAAAAGTAACAAAGGTGAAAACAATGGTAACTGTGTATTGAACTTGTAACATCTCTTGAAAATAGTTAAATAACAACATTTGATATTCTAGTTAACGAGGAATCAGAGCCCGAGTTGCAGATATACTATTTAGCTATTGAAAACTGAGACAGAACTGTCATATATTAATTAACAGTCCTGTTCCAGATGTTACGATTGGGACCTGATTGTATGTTGAGCGTTATTTGCACTGCTGCAATTGTATATTATTTTGAATAATCGAAAAGTTTGATGATCGAACCGGCTAACGACGTCGAGTAGACATTGACCTATCTTTTGAACTTTCCACGTCTGAGGTCACTGTTGAAGTAGTGCGGGAGGTGAATACGCAAAACAATATTACATGGCAGTATTGCACACGACTGATTCAACGCGTATGGGATAAAACTGATAGATGTTTGATAATGATATTATCGATAAAACATGTTCGATATTGATTGCTTAACATTTTGGAACAATTGATTAATTGTATTTGGCAGTGAATACTGCGTATTGATATTACTGATAAAATAGGTTTGATAATGAATACTGTGTAGTGATGTTGCTGGTAAAATGTGTTTGACAAACTAAATATATATGTTATGGATACAATGCATTTTATAGTTACCTAATGATAAAAATGTAACTTTAACAAAAATATCATGTATTGATATTATTGAAAAATTTTGACACTGAATACTGTACATTCATCATTGTGTTGCCGTGAATTTGTAACAATTGCTTGAATGCAGTTTTAAACAAGAATGGAAGTGAAGACTAGAAGAGTGGCGTACAGGACGACCCTGGCACTAGATATTGATTGACAAACCGTTCTGCTACATGCACTAATGAACAACCATAACATTAAATAAACTGAAAACATTAAACTATCAATAACAATTCAAAATGAATAGACCGACACAGGGGTGATAACGGGGTGCTTATCAAGGGCTGCACAAGTAACACAGGACACAAATTAGAAAACTGTCTAATTCGTCATCTTGTCTAATAGAACACAGGTCACCACGTGACAATGTTGAATATAAAAACGATAATAAAAAGAAGTCACGACATACTGTACAAACCCAACATCTAAAAATAGCTCAACTTAGGAATTTATCACTCATACAGGTGAGATACACATACATATAAGGCGATATTTTTTCAAATGAGACAATATTATTTAGTCTCAAAGTGTGCGGATTGGTTCCGCACTTTTTTAATATCCACTTAGGGCCATAAAAATGGTATGTAAAAAATCTATACCTTACCCTAAACATGTTTACAATGTTACATTTTTATTTGCTCAATTAGCATTTTCTTAATTAGAAGTTCAATTTTTGCCTTGCGGAATATTCCGCATTGATTTTTGAAAATAAATTATTATTTTGATTATTATTCCACAAAATATACATAATATTTCTCAAGTCACAGTATTCCACAAAACTTGCGCGGTGCGTAATATTCCGCACTGAGTGCGGAATATTCCGCAAAATCTGCGGAATATTCCGCACATTTGCAGAACCTTAACACAAGCCACGAAATAATCGAATCTTAATGCGGAACAAGCATTAAACATAAAACTATCAGAATTTTTACCCCAACAATAGTTAATTAATAAAAGTGACAGTTGCGGAACCGTTCGGCATGCGGAACCATTCTGCATAGGGAGCGATTTCCCAAACAAAATGGTTTTATGGGGTATTTGTTTTCACCAACCATCTTAAAATGCATTCCATTATCAATGCCACTTGAAAGTATCGATGTGACAATCCTAACAGTAATTAGTTGATCAATGTGACAGTTGTGGAACCGTTCCGCATGCGGAACCGTTCCGCAAACAATACTTTTGTGATCCTCACAAGTTTTAAAAAATTTTTCTTGCACATTTCAGTTGAAATATACTCTATTCTCAATAGCATATGGAAATATCAATGCGTCAACATGAACAATGATTAATCAGTGGGGAACTTGCTGAATGGTTTGTGATGCAGAAACCTACCTCAAGCAGACTCGAGAAAAATTGAAATCTTGTCTATGCCATTTTACCGCTTTTGGCAGAACCTTAACACAAGCCATGAAATACTCAAATCTTAACGTACAACAAGCATTAAACATAAAAGTAACAGAATTTCTACCCTAACAATAATTAATTAATAAAAGTGACAGTTGCGGAACATTTCTGCAAGCGGAACCGTTCCGCAAACTATAGTTTTGTGGAGCTCATAATTTTTTAAACTTCTTACACATTAAGGTTGAAATATATTCTATTCTCAATAACACGTGAAAATATCAATGTGTCATCATGAGCAATAATTAATCAGTGAGGAACTTGCTGAATGGTTTTTGATGCAAAAACCTACCCCTAGCAGACTCAGGGAAAAATTGATATCTTGTCTATGCCATTTTACCGCTTTTGGTAGAATGTTAATACAAGATACGGAATATTCAAATGTTAATGTGCAACAAGTATGAAACATAAATGTATAAGAATTTGTACCGTAACAATAATTAACTAATAAACGGAACACTCGCGGAACCGTTTCGCAGTATGTCAATTTTATATTGCAACGGCTTCAATAATATTTCCCGGTTAAATGGTTTTCTTACATCAGTGTTAGAGCACATTTTTCCATGATTTTTGGGTACCTCAGAATTGAGCATTTTGGCTTCTATGCAAAAATTTAATCGGAAAAAAAAACAATTTTTTTAAATTTTTTTCTTTAATGTCCTGTGTATGTGCAATGACATGAGCAAAAAAAGTAGGGTTCCCGAATTAGTGTTCAAGCTACAGGTATCTTAGCTCAAACAGAAAATTCACTTTCTCAAAAATATGCCAAATTTCACAACTACAGCATTGATTCACCACATGATGATTTTGCCCTATTGATGGGAATGTGAAAAACGTTTAAGTTAAAGGGAATAAACTAACGAAACAAATTTCATCGTAAATGAATTAAAATTTGCTGGTGTACAACGAATTAAGATCCACACATGTATAGTGTCTACTCACTCACTCTCTCTTACACACACATAATTTAAAAATGGTGATAACAAAGATAATAAAAATACCAATAATAATAACACCAATAATAATAACACCTAGTAATTCTGATATTACTAATAGTAATTAAAACAATAAAAATATGTAGTAACTTCTGCTATTATTACTATTTAAATGGCAGAGAAAACTGAGACCGTTGGGCTCTGGAAATGAAAAAATGTTACACCCCTATGGATATGGAATTGTGTGGTGTTCAAAAGGCGTGGGTAATGAGCTTCGATTTTTAAAAGAATTTCGACAGCGTTGTATAGATACAGAAAATCAAATGTGGCAAGAAGCTGTGAATTAGATACATAGCAATTTTTCAAATTCCATCTTAAAAAGGAAAATATTAGACATAGAGAAACCGTGTATGAGGTCTCCACTGGTGCATATTTGATGCACATATAATTCGCTGATGATAAAATGATAGAGCTGGGACAACAGTTTGAATGCTGACAGAAGTTAAACTTCGTTCAAGTTGTGACATTCGAAAAATTGAAAACAAGTACCTGACTTTTTAATTGTGTCCCCAGGCCTTAGAATTAGTTTTAAGATTCCAGTTGTCTCTTGAGAACTGTCCATATATTTTTCAAAAGTTATGCAAGCAAATGAAGAGATGTAAGTGAAAAGAAATGTTGTGAAGTTCATGTTTTTGCTAATAAGTGAAAATTGTCTGGTACTAAACGATGATATAATGATATGATACGTAATATTCCGCAAAATCTGCGGAATATTCTGCACATTTGCGGAATATTCCGCAGATTTTGCGGAATATTCCGCACTGAGTGCGGAATATTCCGCAAGGCAAAAATTGAACTTCTAATTAAGAAAATGCTAATTGAGGAAATAAAAATGTAACATTGTAAACATGTTTAGGGTAAGGTATAGATTTGTTACATACCATTTTTTATGGCCCTAAGTGGATATTAAAAAAGTGCGGAACCGTTCCGCACACTTTGAGACTAAATAATATTGTCTCATTTGAAAAAATATCGCCTTATATGCAATAGTCTTAATGGAAAAGAAAATTCTTTTTGAATTGAGGCTAAATTCTCAAAAGCCTGTTTCTGAGTTCCACTTTATTTGTTAAGTTTCATCAGAAAAACAAGAGTAATGCAAAGGATGAATATGAGCCCACAATGCGGTGAAAACAGAATATTTCTAAGTGTGCTTAACACCCGGGTAAGAATTTTACACGTTTGACACGCTTTTGAGCACTTATGAAGTATGGTTTTCGAGTGTGGTGTAGCTCTAACAGAAGTTTGGTATGTATGCACTCTGATTGACAGTGGCTTGACAAACTTTTCTTACAACTAGTCCTTCTTTTAACAGGTAAGTTTGATTGTAACAGAAAACAAGAGTCAGTAGAAACTGTTGACTATGCAGGTAATATATGAAATTGGAACGCCTCTCATGTTCAGTAGTTTATCAATTCATAATCATTGTTATAGGATTAACTCACATTTAGTTTCAGCTTAAATGAGGATAAGACATTGTGTGCCGAGGTTTGGGCTGCAAAATCAACATGAACTCAGTGTTATGACAAATGTTGAATCACTCTTGGTAATTCAAAAATGTTACAAACTGCGTCTTTCTTTACTTCATAAACTGTCTTCAAGCAATGACTCAAAAGCTAACTTGTACACATATATATAGCAGCTTAAGCACTTCAAACTTGTATGTTGAACCATTTTCTTATTTCGGTGTTAATGTTATTCTAGATGTAATGAAATTTAGTGACAACTGTATGTGGTAAGAAATGGATAGTTACATTATCCTTTTAAAGATTCTAAATCATGATCACATTTTGGAGTATTGGAACAAAAATGACACCTTTTTGCCATGTTTTAGCACGCCGCGTTCAACACACTATCGCCACCTTTTACACACTTATTGCCACGCTTGACACGGTAAGTGTGTCAAACATGGAGTATTGGAACGAAAATTACACGCTTTTGACGCATTCTTGACACGTTTGACACGCCGCGTTTTACACGTTTGACACGCTTTTAAGGCGTTCCAATACTCCACATTTTTAGAGCGTGTCAAACGTGTCAAATTTTCACCCGGGCAGCTTCATATAAGCTACAAGCTGACAACAATTTGGCCACATGAGGGAGCTGCAATGGTAAAAAATTACACAAACGTGTTGATACATCACCATTTAGACTAAACCAAATCACGAGAGCAACATGTCCCCAAAATTTCATGAACATCCACTAAAGGATTTTGGAGATACAGCATTGGATGCTGGATGGGGATGACAGCATAAATGCACCCACACATATTTAATAAAATAAATCACTGAAGCATGACCACTGAGCAGGTACATCATCCCATCTGTCACAAGTGCTCGCAGATTAATGACAGGAGACTATGAGATAAAGTATAAATAATGAAGAGAAGCGCTTTGACATCAATTGAAATGCAAAGCCGTGACTGTGGAAGGCACAAAGACTACTTTTTGTCAAAAGCGTGAAGTAGACTCCAAACGCAGAGCAACGTACTAATACACAAAGTTCTTGAGTGTCACAGGAATAAATCCACCCTAACAAAGTGCACTAGCGATAGAAAGGAATAGAGATTGTTGGAGGCAACTTGTGCAAAGCTAGACCATGGAAAATATAACAGGTTTAGAGAAGTATGAAATGACGACTCAAGGTAAACTGAATACGAGTTCCTATCAATCCTTGAGTTTAACAGAAGTGAAAGTGCTATTAGCCTTGAAAGTGATTCTTATAACTTGCATACTGATTCTTAATGGATTCGTGCTGGTCGTCTACTGCAAGTTTAAAAAAATCCGTATCCAACCACACAATGTGTTCATAATAGCATTGACAATAACGGATTTTGTGACAGGCCTTATCACCATACCAATGGATATCTTCAAGAACATATCGCCAGACTTCCTTCACCCTAGTGCACCAATACCGTGGTATTACACAAATAAGGAACTTTGTCTGTTTAGCCTGTTTTCGGTTATCCAACCACTTCAGTGGTCTGCCACCACTCTAGTTATAATCGCTATCGATCGTTGCATTGCCACATTCTTGCCTCTCAAGTATTACACACTGATGACACGCCCACGTGCTGCAGCTGCCATAATGATAGGTTGGGTTGTGTCATCAATCCCGCTATATGTTGCCATAACTATGGCCAACTTAACACACGACCCTCGGCAGAGATGCACCACAGGAGGTCAGTTTCATCCGGACTTGGAGATGGCCATAGTGTATGTGTGGAGTGCCATCCCAGTAGGCATTAGCTTTATCATCTACATCGTCATCTGGATAAGGCAGTGCCACAGTTTAAAGCACGTGGAGAACCAGAGAAAACAGACGTTAACAATGGCAGTGGTCATCGTGGCATTCACCGTCTGTCTCCTACCCTTGTTTGTGGCAATACACCGACCACCCTCAATTTCTAGAAGAGGCTGGCTTATCTTTGTCAATGTCGCCATTTACCTGGCTCACTTCAACAGTTGCTTGAACCCTCTCATCTACAATGCATTCAACCCAAGATTTCGCAAATGTTCTAGAAAGATTGTGTGCAGTTGGCGGCACCAGGGAAAGCATGTGATAACAAAGGTCAGCGACAATGGGGTTGACGAAAAGCCCGAGTTAGGCAATTCAACAGAAACAGCGATGAGTAATCCAAAATGTTGAAAAGCTTTCATGGATGTAGCCATGGTCCAACAGACCATAGTATTTGTTAACGGATATTTCAGCGAATTGGGAGATGCTGACAAAGGACAAATTATAAGACACAATATTGTAGACCAAGTGTAACACGCTTCATGATAATTGATTTATTTGATCAATGGGTAAAGGGTAAAAATTCTCTAATTTGAGAAGTTTCTATAATTTAAACTGAAATTTCTTGATTCTTAACAGTAGGACATGGGTGATTTGGACACTGCATTTTGTATCAACAAAATCTGAAAATACTCAGCAGTTCATAAACTTGTTAAAAACAGTTGGCGTAGCAGTGCTGACATGCATCCCCAAAGTGCGCAACATATGGTGGATATTCTTTGTCATTGACCACAATTCTTCAATTTGGGATGGCCAATATTGAGACCTACCGTTTTCGATCTAATAAGCGCCCATACCCCTATAGGCGCCCTCCCAAGCATTTTCAGACTTCGTTAAAATAAGCGCCCAGTCCATGAACGCCGTGTACATGTGAAAAATGCCTTACCTACAGTTCTAAAATTCTACAGTAACGGATTCAATTTATCAATAAGATCCTACAGTCCTGAAAAAATCATTGTGCGCGGAATTTGTAGACCACGAGCCTCCCCGCTATGTCGGTATTTAGCGGTGACTATGCACTTCAAACTTCCGCCGTGCTTCAAAAAGAATGCAAAGGTTTTGCTGATCTTACGAGGGACTTGTCCTAATATGGTCTGGCCTTTCAGAACACACTCAGTGTACTTGTCAAAGGGATTGTATTATATCTTTCCCGTACAGATCTTCAGGAATCCAAATTTCTTTGTATACATGGAAACCACGAATCGAAGACTAATAAAAACTTGACCTTTGTTAAAAGCACGTGGTCAGGAAGCGCACACTACATACAAGTACATGTCATCGAAGATTAGTCTTCAGGAACTATCAATTCATGAAACGAGTAGCATAGCATTGGCAAGAAATAAATACTGGCACTTTATTTTAAGTTTTTAATAACTGTAAAAAACATTAGCGTAATTTTTAGGAGGAATTATTAAATTAATCGTAACTGGTGTTTTTAAAGTTAAAATAACCCATCGATAGTGAACACTTTCGCTGTCCCAAAAAATAACTGTTAGGACTGTCATGCATCCAGTCACCCGGCAACTCAATATCGGCCTTACTGAGCCAATTCTTGAACGTTTTTTAGCAGATGTGATCAACAAGTGCTAAATAAAACACGTTCTGCTTTACTGCTTGGGTTAATTTTTTTAGTTGCACAGCATCTAGATTGTTACATCGCGTTTACTCTGGCAAATGAAATCTGATGACATGCACGCGCTCGCTCACTCACACAATACCAGATAAAATTCAAAACAAACGTCATGTGACTACAACATTGTGTGTTCGTCCAGAGATTTTTCTGTTGCGAAGTACGTTCCAGCGCGGATTTCGACTTAATGTGCAGTTAATCCAGACTCCAAAGGAACTTAAAAATCTTAGGGACGCTATTTTGAAAACTTAAGGACTTCAGGTAACTTAACGAGTTGAAACTACATTTTTATTCAAGAATTCAAGTTGACCTATCAGTGATTGCGAGACAGCGACACATGAAAAATGCTCGTAATTTAACAACAAAGTTTGATAGCAATGCACTGCAATTTTGTAGAAACTGTCATAGATTACAGATGCGTCACAGAGCGTAAATTTGATGAATTCTAGCTTACGATTTCATCTGTTTTGGAGACGGGGTTTCAAATACTTTGGGCTATAATAAGCGCTCCCCTTCCTGAAGCGAATTTTTCTAAGCACCCTGGGCGGTTATCAGAGCGAATATGGTACTTCTAAAACTTTGACCTCAGGCCTAAATAAAAATTAAGTTAAGTTTGTTCACCGTGTCTGACTAAAACATTTCGTCAGTAATATGAGAAAAGGTTTATCCTAAAAATGAATATGCTACAGCAAAGAAGCGGATCAAATTATGAAAAGTGGATAGACCAACCATTTCAACAATCACCACAGACATAATGTTGAATCGCTCATATTACCATATTACTTATGCATTGCCTCAAATTAAACAAAGTATATTTTATTAATTTTATTTGAGCCAAGACAGTAATCGTACTTTTCTACCATGTGTTCTTTGGTGCCTTCAAAGGAGTTTACCACATGGCTTGACACCTGACTGTGACTTCTTATAAATTTCATTTTAAAGCATCCATACTCGAATTAATGCCCAACTCCTGGTTTTTTAGTTCCCAAGTTTAAGGGCAATACAATATCAATCATCAAATAATTTTTTTCACATGCCATAACAAAGTGATATTGACCCTGGCTCTGCCCAATGTCATTACATCATTTTTGATGTCTTAAGGTTACATCGGACCTAATACCAGGTCTGCGTATTTCTAGTAATCCTGCAATTACTTAGCACACAATATGGCTGACAAGGGAAAGTCTATAGAGTCAAATTTCTCCACAAAAATAAAGATTAAGAAAACTTTGGTCTATTGCCAGCACGGTTTGTACTATGTAGATGTCATTAACAACTTTTCATAAATTTTCCATTATCTAAAGAAAAGTTATCAGACTTTCAAAATTGGAAAATGACAATTTTGACAATTATTTCTGTGCAAAATCTGAGTGTAGAATTGCTGTAGCCACAGTTTTATTTGTGATCTTTTACCAATCTTTAATTATTAATTAGGTAAGACTATGCATATTACTTGGTTCTATTTAAGTGATGAAAAATATTGAGTAAAGATGGATGGCGCACCCTGGTGGTGAGGCAAGCCTGTGAGATATGGACTAAGTGGCTGTTTACTTACCACGTCAAGGCACACAGTTTTTTGGTT
Source organism: Phoronis australis (assembly GCA_002633005.1). Classification (NCBI taxonomy): domain Eukaryota; kingdom Metazoa; phylum Phoronida; family Phoronidae; genus Phoronis; species Phoronis australis. Next base: position 257,596 of record NMRA01000015.1, read on the forward strand.
CAAAAAGAGATCTTTAATAAATATTTTTCATTAATTAGGTAATGTATAATCATTAATAAGTTAATCTTACCGTATTTTTCATAAAAACTTAGCAAAAAGGTACATTGGCAGTAAAACATCAATAACTCTTGTACTTGTCAAATGTGTAACTTAAATGAAACAGAAGGCCTGTACTCTGATTTAAAAATAATGTACCGTCTTTCAGACTGCATTATGTTCATTATGCTTATGACTACAAGAGGTGTGAATAGTCTAGCTTATGACTACAAGTGATATGAATAGTCTAGCTTATGACTACAAGTGATATGAATAGTCAAGCTTATGACTACAAGTGATATGAATAGTCTAGCTTATGACAAGTGATGTGAATAGTCAAGCTTATGACTACAAGTGATGAGAATAGTCAAGCTTATGACTACAAGTGATGTGAATAGTCAAGCTTATGACTACAAGTGATGTGAATAGTCTAGCTTATCATCTGAAAGCTTCACATCAACCTGATCTAGGGTGCTACAAACCTTAAAGGCAACATAGAGTCCTTTGAATACAAGGTTTGCAGCTATTCTTTACAGGTCAACGCCTTGTCATCATACTCGAATACAAAGAATCCAGAAATTATGCTAATAACAAAATAAGAAACAGAAATTCTGCAATGACTAACCAAGTCAAAAGGAAAATATAAATGATTTAAAAAAGTATCTGATATTTTGCAAAGCACAATGAAAAGGAGAAAGACAATTTATAGATGCATGTATTGTGGCCAGGAGAGATTATAGTGTTGTTGGACCAAGGGCATTATCATTCATTCAGGTGAAAAACTATGTGCGAAATTATAAATCACAACATGTGGATAGATATAATGCCTCTTGACGCTTTCTGGGTTATGTATATCATTGTACATCTGGAAATAGATTTCCCGATGTTGCGAAGAAGCCTGGCTTCTTCTACTGAGGATGGGTGATTGGTTCCTGTAAAAAATTCCGTTGCTTAACAATTGTCCAATGAACACCGGCAGATGACAAAATTATTACAGGAACCACTCAGTCATCGATCCCCAACAGAAGGAGTCATGAAGCTGTGCAATGGTGGGAAAATTATTTTACACTAAATTCCAGAAGTTGTGATTTATAACTTTTTTGCATCTATATTGTTGTGACAGGTCATTCATAAACAGTGGTAGACATGCTTAAGTAAAAGATTTTATAATCTCAATAGTAAATCACTCCTATACACCCCTGCCAAACCCTACACACCCCTATTAATCACTATACAACTTTGTACAACTGTCATAACTGTCCTTTTTGACAAATTGGTGTTTATACAGTATACAGCTATTTTAACATGAGTTTCCAAGTTCAAGGGCACAGTAAGTGAGAAAGGGAATAATATAAGATGGTTTGCTAATGGGACTAAGCCCCACTTGGCAAGTATTCAAGTAATGTAAGCATATTTAACCGACCAAGTCACTGGCTTAAATTTCATCAAGTGATTGGCGGTAATGGTAATTTCTAATTAACGTATTTTGGCCCTACAACCAATTGCAACCCTTTGAAAAGTCGAGTACCATTCATAATTTGAGTTAGAGCAATTTTGGTTTGTTTTTCTTTGCTTGAAGAGATCCTTTACCAATGTTTCTTTTGACCAAAGACCTAGTGAAATGTGTGAAGGGACCCCACAACATACAATTCACACTAAAAGTAACTGGAAAAAAATACCGTCTCCCAGTGATGATCTGCCATTCCCACTACTCTGATTGTGAGTTCTGATTACACTTTGCACTGGTTTCTTTGTAAATACTCTGAATATACATTTGAATTGATGAATTTGCATATGTGTAGGCAATGCCTAGGTTGTACAATAAATGATATTGCAGTGGCGGATCTACGGGGGGGGGTTCAGGGGGTTTAAAGCCCCCCCTCGGGCGAGGACCCAAAAATAAAAACAAAAAAAAAAAAACGTCTCCAGCAAAACAAAAACGACACCGCCAACGTGTGTAAACCCCAAGTAAACAAACTTGGAAAAATGGGGGGGTTCAATCTGAAAATATATTTTTTGCATTGTGAATTGCTGTTATGAAAATCAACGCGTTTCGAGTCTTTGTGGCTCATCGGCAAAAGCCCGGAGATCAATTGTGCGCGCGCTTCCGTCGACACTTCTGAAGTAGCCAAGCCTTTTAGATAGATCCAGCGCTGAAAGAGCAGCTCTATAGTTCATTTCTTTAGGTAACTAGCTTCTTTAGTCTTAGGTATGTTTTGGTTTGATTAGGGGAAATACTGTGGTGCCGCAACTCTGATGTTCAGGCGAATTGACGTGCAACGTTTTTACCTCATCTGTCATGCCGTGTCATCCTATTACATCCTATACACGTTCGTAACTCGAATTTGACTGGTGTATAGTAAAGTTGTTTTGCGCAATATCATACAGTGTACTTGTAGTACATGTAATACTTTTGAAAAAACTTGTTTTCCGAAGAATTGTTTGTGGCGGGCACCGTGGTCTGGTCGCGAGTCGATCTGTTTGAAGATGCACTCTAACAAGTTATGTCTATACAAGGAATGACCAAGGGAGCACTTACATTGACGAAATGACCGCATTCGCGAACAGTGTACAGTACCAGAAATTGCGGGGAGGCTGCGTTTTCACAACAAAGTCTTGCGAGACTCGTGCGATGTTCAATGGGCCCCCTAAGGAGCCCTAGTGCCGACCTCAACACCTACCGTCTTTCTACCTGCAATAAGCACCACTGCCGTTTTCTATACTGGGAATTTCCGCAGAAAGGCCCACCCGACGAAACGCCCATGCCCATGGGCATTATTTGATGTTAGTACTTCGGGGCCCGGTCTCCAATCTCCGTACTCAGACTCGAATCATGCTCAAACTCGCACTTCATACTCAACTCGAGAACAGACTCAGCTTTGGTGTATTCAATGTCATACTCGAAAAATCTGTACTCGAAATTTCGAGCACGTACTGAGTTTTCGAGTGTACTCGAACTGAAGTGTATCTCACCTATATTTCGAGTACGATTTTGAGTAAAAATTCCGAGTCTATGCTCAAATTTCAAGTTTGGTATGGCAGTGTGCTTGAAATCGTACTCGAAAATAAATACGAGCCAGAGAACAAAATATCGAAAGGGAACCAAGAAACACAGCAAATCTAAAAAAATAAGTCCTCTTACCGTATCTCAGCACTTCAATTTCAGTTCAGAGATAATAGTTTTCATCTTAAATCTTCTTATTCTTCACCTTATTAACCCGCCGTATCACTGTATGTTATGGCCGCCATTCTACCTCTACAATTCCTGGCAACAGGCGCATTGTAATCCCTTGTCGGCGAGTCATAACAAGCGTCGAAAGCAGTTGTGGGAAAAGTCGTGTGAGAAGTTTGTGCTGCCCTTATTTCGGTATGTGTGCCTACGTTTTGTAGGGTTTCCAAAAGACGAGGAGGGGAGGGAAGTTAAAAAAGTTCGCTTCCCTGTCAGGTACATTTCTCATCATAACTTAGTCGTCTATAATTCCTCAATCCCCAAATGGAATTCCAGATTTTGTTTGCCGATTTCTAAGTAGACGTCTCGTCCCGTTCACTGCCACTGGTGAACTGTGAATGCCTGCACAAGTATTGTTTTTTAACTCACGTGCCAAATGTCAACTCACTTGATACATCCCGGTAAAATACAAGATACAGTATCAAAGTTTGACATCAGCGTACGCCTACACAGCAATGGGTTTATGTCAAGACTAAATTAGCAACAAAGATGTGATGTGATAAGCTGTTACAAATTTCTTAAGACATTTTCGGGACTGGGTGAGGAACTCAAGAAGCAAAGCTTAATAATTGCCAAATGTATCAAAGAAATGACATAAGAATATTTATTGAAACTAAAAAATGAATAACAGTTACAGAAAACTCAGAATTCCACGTTATAGACATAATCTTGTAGTTGTAGCGACAGCAGACGATAATGTAGGCCTAGTTCCTGGGGTGGTCTATTCCAATAGGGAGCGATGAATCAGCGCGTCTTTGCGTGATTTAGCATTTCACATCATAAAGAGTTCCATAGCAACTCGAGTATGAGTGTCAGATTTGAGTACGTTTGGAGTCTACTCGAAATACGACATTAGATACCCTTTTTTGAGTACGACTCCAGTGAGCACGATTTTGAGTATGAAATCTCGAGTATGAGTATGAGTCTGAGTACGGAGATTGGAGACCTGGCCCGGGTTTCAAGCGTTCAGACATTGGGACGTTTATTTCGAAAATTGCAAGAGATGTAAATGGGTCCTGGGATACATCNGCTGCATCAATCCAATAATCTATAACATGTTCAACCCGACCTTTCGCAAGTGTTCTAGGCAACTCTTGTGTTGTTGGCGGAACCAGCCGAGCAAGAACTGGGTACAACACACAGAGATGGTCGACGACAATAAACTATGAGGGGATACACCACGAGATGGTTGATGACAATAAAATATGAAGTAATACACCAAGAGATGGCGCAACATACAAGAACAAGAAGAAACCCATCAAAAATATTCTGAAGGAGATTATGATTATTTCAAGAGAGAAGAACATGCTTTTTGTGTACAAGCATTTCCATTATTTTAGACATGATTAATATATTAATATGTTAATGAACAAACGTTAGTTTCAAAATTGTGGAAACAACTTGATTGTTTAGACAAGTGATTTATTTTTTCAGTACCAGAAAACATTATGAGTGAAGTTTTCCTTGGTATAAAATCCTGCGCTATCATTTCCCTTTCTACTTAACCACAAAACTGGAGGCATGCTTCTAAACCCATCAAAATGGACTTGCAATTTCCTTGCCACAGTATCAATGAATTCAACATTCACTTGGAACAGAAACATTTCAGGTTTGGAGGGGATGACTAGTCCTCACAATGACTTAGAGTTGTGGTGATGCCTGTAAATCATGGTTGTCATTCACACAATAAGCCTTCTGAAATTGATATGCAAGGCCACTGAAAGTAGTTCTTTGTGAACCCTGCTCTATGTAATAAAACTGTCCCAGTTGGACTGTGCAACTAAACACAGCTTAACACTTATGAGCAAGTGAATGCTACATGTCTGTGACTGCCATTTTCATGTCAGTATTTTATTCATTTATACACTGATGTATTCGCCTGCTGGCTTGTAGAGTTGTATTCACTTGTTGCATAAGATGTGAGCAAAGTATTTGTCATTTGCTCAACGCCTTTATAACCTGGTGTTTAGTTTACATTTTCAGCTTCATTTTTATTTCAGTTTTACAGTGAAAGTATAGGGATGTAGCCCACTTGCTCACTTGGTAGCTGGCAGACTGAGATCAATACTTAATGATTAGCATGTCAACTCACCAACCTGTTAACATTTACAGGGTGAGATACTTTAAGGAAATTGCAGAACCTAGCAATTGTGCACTGTCCTAAATACTAAAACCTTTCAAGGTCTCTCAGGCAGAGGGCAGACACTGTATCTAAGTGGACACTCTTTGAACTAATTTGCGTGACACGGTTGGGAGATATCATGCGTGCTCTTCACTCAAGCTGTAATGCTGTGGCGAGGAACGTTACAAACTCCATAGGAGCAGATTTGCCAAATTTCACAAAGATCCTCCAAAGAGTTAATGAGACATAGCAGTGGACGCAAAAAACACAAAAATTGCCACAAGGGGTTGCCACAATAGTTGAACCTGTCCGAAAATCAGAGTCAACCAAAGTCTTCTCATCAGGAACACATGTGCAAAATTTTCCTTACCACCTCTAGAGCAGTTTGGTGGACAAGACATCAAAAACATACAAATTTTTTAAATTGCCACCAGGTGGCACAGAATACAATTGTAGTATTTTTGAAATATATTTTATTTTTATTTCTTATACAATAATCATGCTCATTTTCACATGAAGTGTTAGATAAGCTTCCTCCTGTAGTACATTGTGTGCAACACACAAGTAAATGCATAGTAGCCCTAGTAGGAATCTTATACCGTGTGACGCTGTGCATTTATCACAATAGTTCCTGGTAATGTTAGGCAGGTTTGACAGCTTATACAGCTTGCGAATATTTACATTTCTGTTTTTGCATATGTTGGTATTACGGAATTTTAATCAGTATTACATTTTTCATTACATACAGTCTTCACGGTGATTTTTAATATGATGCTCTGACTCTATTTTCACTTATAAACCTAATATGCTATCCTCATTTTTACTCGTGTGGTGTGTTCTTCATAAAAACGTATTTAAATAGAATATCTTAAAATATCTTTTGTGATTGGCACATCACTGCAAGGCGATAAAATTTAAAATCCAAATTTGCATGCTCATTAACGGTTTAGCTGTTCATGCCGTACTTAATTTCAATATTAACCTTTACCTTCAAGTTAAAAGTTGATGTCTAGTGAGTGGTGAAATTTCTGAAATTTTGCCAACATCCTATCTCCAAAACAGCTAATCCAACTCAAATGAAATAAACACTATGCTATCGATGTTTTTCTCAAGACTGATTTTTTAAACGGCATTGTTTTTGAATAAGACATTGTCATAAATGGAGACTTCAAGGAAAATATTGATTTTCATATTAAAAACTACATAACATAACAAAGGCCATTTTGTATAACAGATTTCGAAATCTGTGAAATGAAATTTGGCTATGCTGATAATGCTTTATCTTTCCTGAAACAATGTTTCTTTGCTAAATTTTAGTAAAAGAAAACAGTCATGTGAACATAGATTTGTGTAAGAACGAAAACTAACTTCTTTAATCTTTCTTCTTTCAGAAAATATGTTCATTCTCTAAGTACAATTCTGAAATTTTGCAGAAAATTTGACTATTTAATGCACATGCTTCTTGGTGAAGTTTTTTACCAGAAATGTTTACAATTTTCTACCCCTTATAGAATGCAAGATAACTATTCCACCATAGTAACAACAATTGTGAATGACCTCTTGACCTGAGAAAGTAGTAACCTGAAAGTCAGATATCCTCTGCTGTGCTGGACAATAGGTCATACATAGAGCATTACATTTCCAATAACAGAGGGGAAATAAACTTGGGGCAATAAAGTGTGCCCTAAACTGGCTGAATTTCACCAAGGTTTGCTGTGATATGCACAGCTGAAGTGGTAGCGACTTTCTTGCACAGCAAAATTCTTATCTGTTGCATTATTGAGAAAAGCCTTCACCCAGAAAAGAAAAAAGTTAGTTATACTCACAAATTACACCACTACGGGCCTTAGTCAACCCAAATTCCAGAAGACCCCTCCCCCGTCATCACACACATTGATTAAACCCTCCCGTGATTGCAGTTTGGTCACCAGCTGTACACATTAATTCATAATATTTAATAAATTTAGCACTTGAGTTGGATTTGTGGACGAGCAACTAAACATAGATGCTGGTTTTTCATCTTAAAAAATGAACAAATACGTTTTAGCAGTTAAAAATCTGTTAGATAAGTTTTCTAAACTATGAAATCACATTTTAATACATGAAAGTGATAACACAAAACTGATTTGTGAAATGCCTTTAGTTCGTCTACTGATAAGCTGAAACACTGTTTTACCAATAAGGTGCTAACAGTCATTTCTATTGTTTCTCAAAAACTTCAAAATGAACAGTGCCACATTCAGAAAGAATGGATGAATACTTGAACATGTCTGCTGCAAACTGAACATCATTTGACTATATTCTTAAGTTTTGGCAATAGAAAAGTAAAAAATATCAGAATAATAGTATCTCATACATATACATGGAAATTCTGTTGAAAGTCTTTAATTCCATTCAACGTTTTCCATCCTCTTGATTACTACAACTACAATTACATGTACACATCAACATGTTTCTAAAGCCTCCCTACTATTTATTCATAGTAACTTATTGACTCATGCGCCATCTATTGTTCAACTTGGTTGAATTATAATAGCTTCAGCTTAATGTAAAGGAATTCAATCATAACAGACTATTTTATTATGCCACCATTATCGATAGAACACCGGTCAATAAAATATCAATAAATCTTTAAAATGCCAACTTTACTCTGAATTTTAAGACACTCATTTCATGTCGTCCATAACCATGGGGAATCAACAATTGGTCGGACTTCAAAACCACGTGTCCAGGCTTCAAAACCAGTCCACTTNTTGAATTATAATAGCTTCAGCTTAATGTAAAGGAATTCAATCATAACAGACTATTTTATTATGCCACCATTATCGATCGAACACCGGTCAATAAAATATCAATAAATCTTTAAAATGCCAACTTTACTCTGAATTTTAAGTCACTCATTTCATGTCGACCATAACCATGGGGAATCAACAATTGGTCGGACTTCAAAACCACGTGTCCAGGCTTCAAAACCAGTCCACTTGATGTAAAACCAAATGGCCAGTGATCAAACATGTTGTTTGTACATCAAAACGTGATGGTCTTACTCAAAAAACTAGCTGGATGGAACCAAAACCCTTGTAGGAGACGCTATAACCACTTGGACGGTGAACAAGCACAACCACCTGACTTCCTCAGAGACTCACTTTGAATGTCTCGAAGGATTCAAATGACATCTGGAGTATATTTTTCGTATCCATTTGTTTGTTTTGTTCAAAATAGGGGATTTGTTCGACCATTGTGTTTGAGCACTGGCCAACCCGTTTTAGGTCCAGCCAACCAGTTTTTTGGGTGCGGTTATCTGGTTTTGAGGTTACAAGCCAATGGCATTGGTGACACCCATTGCTAGCTGTTAAATGTTAGGTCACCAAAAAATCTCTCTGTGAGAAGCAATGCAAGAATGCTTGACAAAGTTTAAATTTGAACGGTTAGTCTACGATAAGCATTCTCTAGTTTTCACTGAAAATGCACAAAATTCAGATTTTAAAGAACAAAATGAGGTGAAAAGATATCAAAATAGAGCACACACAGTACGGTAAAATCTCACCAATTTCAAACAACAATATTTGTCAAAATTTCTTTTTTTCTGTTTTTTAATGTCTCCAAACATTGTTGATAATGCCCATATATTTCCAAAGTATTTTGTGATCATTGCTATGGCCTAGAACTTGGACATGCTACAGCTAAATATCTTTTTAGGAAAAAATGAGAATACAAAAATTTCACATGCCCACCATATTGCGTCCTGAATAGTTGAGACTTTACCAGACAGGTTTTGTTCGTCTCTCAAAAGAATAAAACCCAGCAAACAAACTAAGTTGAATCACCTAAAAAAGCACATCAACTATTTCCCAGGCAAGTCGGTATCAACTACCACTGTAGACAATAATAAAATCATTCTAACCCAAATGTGACAAGAATGATACATTAAGAAATGATATACAGCATTTTGATTACATTGATCTTGCTGGTAAAAAAGTATTTTAAATATTTTATGAGCTGACTGGTAACAAAGGTAAAAGGCCAATATGAAGCTGGCCTGCTTCAGACACAGAGCTGTAAAGGACACGGTGTAAACGTGTTAGCTTGATTTGAAGGTGGCTAAACAACGCAGTCGCGCAACATACCATACAAGTACTAATACCGTGTGCAAACTTGGATGATGCAGAATGCAACACCGTTGGACGGAATATCATACGAAACAACACCTCAAGATATACCACTGATGAAATCGCTTCAAGAAATGAGCCTTCATGATGCAGCACTGTGGACCGGATTAAAACTGATTTTTGTGCCTTGCATATTGATCCTAAATGCATTTGTGCTTGTTGTCTACTGCAAATTTCCAAAAATTCGTGCTCAACCGCATAATGTATTCATAATAGCGTTGGCCATAACAGATTTTGCTACGGGTCTACTGACCATTCCAATGGATATTTTTAACCATATCTCACCCAACTTCTACGACCCCAACACACCAATGCCTTGGTACTTCAGGAACAAAGCTCTCTGCCTAATCAGCTACTTCTCCCTCATGCAACCCTCACAGTGGTCTTCGACAACTCTCGTCATGATTGCCATGGATCGTTTCGTAGCGACATTTTTCCCTCTTAAATACTACGTGGTAATGACACGAGCACGCAGTGCATATGCCGTTGTGATTGGGTGGATTGTATCATCCATTCCTTTATATACCACCTTGGCTGTAGTTGACCAGGAAACCTACAAGCCACGCAAGTTGTGCAAGGCTATAGATCACATTCCTCCAGCTCTTGAGAAGGCCATGTTCTACATGTGGAGTGCCATCCCTGTAGCCATCAGCATCGCCATCTATGTTGCTATTGGGGTAAAATTACACCGCCAAACAAACCAAGTAGAAAATCAGAGACAGCAGACATTGACGATGGCAGTGGTCATTGCAGCATTCATTGTCTGCCTCCTTCCTGTATCTGTGATATTACAGCGCCCCACCACTCTGTCTAGAGCAGAGTTCCTAATTGCCGTCAATGTTGCCATCTGCCTGGCATACCTCAACAGCTGCATCAATCCAATAATCTATAACATGTTCAACCCGACCTTTCGCAAGTGTTCTAGGCAACTCTTATGTTGTTGGGGGAACCAGCCGAGCAACAACTCGGTACAACACACAGAGATGGTTGACGACAATAAACTATGAAGTGATACACCAAGAGATGGTCGATGACAATAAACTATGAAGTGATACACCAAGAGATGGTTGATGACAATAAACTATGAAGTGATACACCAAGAGATGGTTGATGACAATAAACTATGAAGTAATACACCAAGAGATGGCGCAACATACAAGAACAAGAAGAAACCCATCAAGAATATTCTGAAGGAGATTATGATTATTTCAAGAGAGCAAAACATGCTTTTTGTGCATAAGCATTTCCATTATTTTAGACATGATTAATATATTAATATGTTAATGACCAAACGATAGTTTCAAAATTGTAGAAACAACTTGATTGTTTAGACAAGTGATTTATTTTTTCAGTACCAGAAAACATTATGAGTGAAGTTTTCCTTGGTATAAAATCCTGCACTATCATTTCCCTTGCTACTTAACCACAAAACTGGAGACATGCTTCTAAACCCATCAAAATGGACGTACAATTTCCTTGCCACGATATCAATGAACTCAACATTCACTTGGAACAGAAACATTTCAGGTTTGTAGGGGATGACTAGTCCTCACAGTGACTTAGAGTTGTGGGGATGGCTGTAAATCATGGCTGTCATTCACACAATAAGCCTTCTGAAATTGATATGCAAGGCCACTGAAAGTAGTTATTTGTGAACCCTGCTCTATGAAATAAAAACTGTCCCAGTTGGACTGTGCAACTAAACACAGCTTAACACTTATGAGCAAGTGAATGCTACATGTCTGTGACTGCCATTTTCATGTCAGTAATTTATTCATTTATACACTGATGTATTCGCCTGCTGGCTTGTAGAGTTGTATTCACTTGTTGCATGTGAGCAAAGTATTTGTCATTTGCTCAAGGTCTTTATAACCTGGTGTTTAGTTTACATTTTCAACTTCATTGGCACAGTTTTACAGTGACAGTACAGCGATGTAGCCCAGTTGCTCACTTGGTAGCTGCCAGACTGAGATCAATACTTAATGATTAGCATGTCAACTCACCAAATGTAACCTGTTAACATTTACAGGGTGAGATACTTTCAGGAAATTGCAGAACCTAGCAATTGTGCACTGCCCTAAATACTAAAACCTTTCAAGCTCTCTCAGGCAGAGGGCAGACACTGTATCTAAGTAGACACTCTTTGAACTAATTTGCGTGACACGGTTGGGAGATATCATGCGTGCTCTTCACTAAAGCTGTAATGCTGTGGCGAGGAACGTTACAAACTCCATAGGAGCAGATATGCCAAATTTCACAAAGATCCTCCAAAGAGTTAATGAGACATAGCAGTGGACGCAAAAACACAAAAATTGCCACAAGGGGTTGCCACAATAGTTGAACCTGTCCGAAAATCAGAGTCAACCAAAGTCTTCTCATCAGGAACACGTGCAAAATTTTCCTTACCACCTTTAGAGCAGTTTGGTGGACAAGACATCAAAAACGTACACATTTTTTTAATTGCCACCAGGTGGCACAGAATACAATTAATTTGGAAGGCATCATCTATTTGCCAAATTTCATGCAAAGTCACCAAGGACCTCCAAAGATAGAGAGGCAAAGGGAAGATTAATTTTGTTTCTGAATCGGTCTGAAACTCGTTGTCTTCAGCTTTATAGGAAATCATCTGTCAAATCTCATTCATTTAGCAACCAACAAGGGGTTTAGGAGATAGAGCCATGGACGTTGGTTGCCACAATATGCACCAACATGTAAATACGGTAGGTGGGAGCATTAAAATGGTTCCATGTGATCAGTGCAATGTGCCCACCTGAGTCGCCTGCACATGCCTGGTACAAGATGGTTCCATTCGATCAGAGCAATATGCCCACTTGAGTGGCCTGCACATGTCTCGTACAAGATGGTTCCATTTGATCAGTGCAATGTGCCCACCTGAACGGCCTGTACATGTCTGGTACAAGATGACTCTATGTGATCAGTGCAATATGCTCACCTGAGTGGCCTGCACACGTCTGGTAGAAGATGGTTCCATGTGATCAGTGCAATGTGCCCACCTGAGCGGCCTACACACGTCTGGTACAACTTGGCTCCATGTTTTGGCCCCAAATCATCTTAAATGTACCAGACTCTCAAGGCACAATGTAGGATGACGCCTGCCACAAACTACAAAACCACAACTTACACGTATCTTCTCTGTCCTTCATTGTTGCCATATCGTTGTTGTCTGGATTCTGGCCACCAGATGGCGCCAGGAGGCAGCACAGTGGGTTGACAGTCCATGTGTGCTCCCCCACGTTGACACGGAGATCGCCATCACTATAGACTTTAAGGACCTTGCCGATTTTACCAAGAGCCTATAATAACAGATACAAGAGTAGTACAAGAAGTATACACATATCAAAAATGAATGTGAATCTAAGCTTGTGTCACCAATACCCGAAGATGACATATGGAGTGGTAAAATTATTCATAGTCCACATACATATTGCGTTTACCTAGTTCAATTTCCGTTGACATAACACCAATCCATCAAGGTTATTAGGTTGATAGGTAAAACCGTTTACCTAGTTCAATTTCCATTGCCCTAACCCCACTCCATCAAGGTGGTTCAATTTCCACCGTCAGAGTGCACCAATTCTTATTACAATTAAAACATTGTATTTTCACATCTTTGTCAGGCTACAAAAGAAAATTTCTTCTGTAGCCTGACACAGGAACTCTTATATTTATATTAAGGACAAGTGTGCCAGTACAAATAAATCCATACTTCTAACTAAAAACACATCTTCAACTTCTTTGCTAATATGTCCAAAATTTATTGACATCCAAAAAGGTTATATATAGTAACAGTGAGTGCTACACTGGCGGGTTAGAAATGCTGAAGTTTAAATTGCTGTGATAAAACAATAATGCCAAAAATAGAATCATGTACATCCAGACCACAGCATAACTATCTTAGAAAACAAGAAAAATTAACTTATTTTAACAACTTTTTTGTGAGCGCCACAAAATTAAATCAAAATGTTAAACACAAATCACTGTGTGAAAGGATAACAGTGGCGGATCTACATTTTCAGTAAGGGGGTTTAGAATTTGCGCCAATCCGAGGCACGTACCGTCAAGCTGGGGGAGGTCAGGAGGTTTCCCCCCTGCTGTGTAAAATTTTTAGCTTTTGTATCTGATGTCGGTTTTATGAAAATGTTTTTTTCTAATTTTTATTTTTTATCCTGGCCAAAGGACGGAGTTTAAACCCCCTGAACCACCCGTAGATCCAAGGTTCCAAGGTAACAGCAGTATTAACTAAACAGTGCTCCACATACAAGTCTGTTCATTATTGGCACAACTTAGACACATAATCGCCTTTACCGTCACAAATATGGAGATATGCTTACCGCCACCATATTGTCTGTCCATTCGCCATGACCAGCCTGCAGTTGTCTCATCTTTTCAGCATTATTTATGATCTGTACAACGTTGCCCACATTGAACTGTATTATCTGGAAACGTGGAAAAAAGAAAAATTGGCTGAATTGTAACGTGAAGTGACGACAAGACTTAACCACAGTGTTTGGTCTGAGGGACAAACCAATGAAAGTTTGATACTTAGGAGACAGTGTACATATTCTATACTCCTCTTGGATCACACCTAAATTTAGTTAAACATGATAATTAGGAGTATACACATTTTATATTCCTCTTTGACCACACCTAAGTCTGATTAAAGACACACTCTGATGTTTCAAAATATTCCCTTTTCTCACATGACCAGGAATGTGTTATGACAAGACTGATTAATAACACCTAGTACCTAATTTTTTGATATATCAAGGGCAAATCACAAAGTAGTGCAAAGTAGAAATCCGTATGCCTTACATTTTGTCGTCTGCAAAACAATAAAACAACCAAACGTCCCAACCAAACAATGCCGGAATTCCAAGACAAATGGAGTGTCGCAACTGTATGTACAACCAGTCAGAAGGACATGCAAACAACTTCTTATTTAAACAGACCCATCTTCGGCGATGAATTACATTATCCACATTCATTCAAACGGAGATGAGCCCCAACTTGACAAACCCAGCGACACTGTCAAGCTGTGCTGTCTAAGGTTATTTATCAACATTTTTTAAGTTTTAATATTACTTCAAAGATACTTACTACAATATTTCTATGAAAGCAGAATGCAATTTACAATAATATTGTTAGGCTATTAACAAAAAAGTAATTGAATTACTTTACATTGCGCAAGCATGTTTTTACAAAAGTTGCGCCATGAGGTTGAAAGTTTAAGATGCATCAAAAGATTGTTTTTTCAGTTCATTTGAGAAAACTAATCCTACACTCATCTCAGATTTATGACATGGGCAAAGCTTCTTGGAAATTTTTGTCTAAATCCCGAGGCTTGCCAAAGGATTTTGACAAAATTTCCAAAAGGTTTTGCCCATGTCATAAACCTGAGACAAATGTAGGTTTCTCTATTTATTAAAGCACCAACTGCTGTATTATATGCCAACCCTACATCTGTGACCCCACATCTGTGGCTTTCACCCATATCTTTCAAATTATGCATTTGGGTCAACCCAAAATTTCAATCACTAAAACTCGCAATATTTTCACACCTGTTACAAAGTAAACAAGAGCAACGCAGAGCGTTGAAATGCACCCACAACTGCACCGTATACGGTATACTTCTAGGGTTGTTTATTGGTACCATAAAGTGGCCAGTAGAGGGCATATATGTAGTATGTTGTACTTTGCAAAATGGAAAGGCATGGTCATTGTCTCCTCAATAGGCTAGGGGCAAAATGTGAGTGACCCTCATAATACAAGCACATCCTATACATCAGTTGCTTAAAGCACCACAAAAACATAGAATTAAAAACAAATTTACCACCATAAATTTAGTAAAGATCCTGCAAACGGTTTGAGAGATACAGCCATGGGCGCAAAAAAAACTGCCACTAGGAGGTGCCACAGTAATCAAAGTCATGGGAAATTCAGCTTCAACCGTCCTCTTCATAGTAAGAACATACATGCCCAATTTTCACAATCATACTTAGAGCAGTTTGGTTGATAGAGGGGTGGACGCCAAAAAACAGACTCAAAAACAGTAAAAATGGCTGCTGCCTGTCGCAAACTAGGTCGAATCCATCCGAAAATGGCAGGATAGCATCATCGCACTAATAGGTGCCTACATACCAAATTTCATGAAAATCCGTTAAGGACTTTTGAAGATACAAAGGTAAACGTAAAAAAATAAAATTGCCACTAGGGGGCACACTGGTAGTCGGATCCGTCCAAAAGTCGTCATCGTCTGTTGTTAACATCATATCAATACACTTATTAAATTTCGTAAAGATCCTGCGAACGGTTTAGGAGATACAGCCATAGGCGCAAAAAAAACAAAACTGCCACTAGGAGGCGTCACAGTAGTCGAAATCGTCGGAAAATCATCGTCACCAGTCCTCTACATAGTAAGCATATACATGCTAATTTTCACAATCATCCTTTGAGCAGTTTGGTTGATAGAGGGGTGGACGCAAAAATACAGACTCGAAAACAGTAAAAATGGCCACTAGGTGGCGCAAACTATGTCGAATCTATCTGAAAACGGGGCGATAGCGTCATCTCACTAATAGGTGCCTACATACCAAATTTCATGAAAATCCATTCAGGACTTTTGAAGATACAAAGGTAATCGTAAAAAACTAAAATTGCCACTAGGGGGCACACCGGTAGTCGGATCCGTCCGAAAGTTCGCATATGCTGTCCCATTCATGAATGGAACATATGTGCCAAATTTCATGAACGTATCTCAAAGGGTTTTGGAGATAGAGCAGTGGACGCCGGACGGACGGCGCTCGTACGGACGGACGGAGATGACGGCATAATGCGTCCACATATAAATATGTGGGCGCATAAAAATGCCTATGTTCAGCCAAAGGTTTCTTTCTCATATGGTAAGAGCTTCACTGTGTACCGGACATTTCTAGTCACACCTCTTATTTGACACTACTTCATGCCTACTTTGGAAAGGGGTCCACCGTGCAAAGTACATTATTCGGTACAGACTATGAACCCTTTCCTTCATACCCTGTCTCCTAATGTTGCTTTCTCTGTCTATCCTTCACTCATACCTACCTTGGTGAGAGCGCCACTGTGAAATGTCCAACGGTTAGCACAGCCCTCGTATGCCACACGGATGTCGCCGCGCTCCGTGATACGATGAACTGTGCCCAACTTTCCAATAAACTAAAGGGGGAGACAATGCAATCTAAAATATTGACACAACAACACGAAATCGTAAAATTTAAATGACTAATTAAATACTACAAGCTAGCTTTCCAAACACGGATGACATTGTGTTGAATGTATTGAATGGCTGACAATTACTTTTCAACTCTCAAGACCATGTTTAGAGTCATTACAGTAGTAGTTAGCTAAAGGAACACAGTTGGAACCTTGGTACAGCATGCAGACAACACAAATTTATGTCCAACCGGCAGGGGACTGTACTGCCGGCTCATAAGCTGACTCTTACTGCCGACCTTGGCAGCCCACCGACACAACAGCCGACCCAATTTTATGGTGGTCAGCTGCTATCTTTAGGTTAAAGTTCTGTTATGTAACAGGCAATCAGGTTATTGTTATGGTACTATATGTGCATAAATCTCTGAAAAAGTGCTCATGATGATGGGAGCTGAAACAGCAATAGGCGTTTTTTCTTGAAAAATAAGAGACAGCTGGCGATGTTAATAGAATTTTGGGTTGGTAGAAGACACTCAATTTGTTGTTGAATGACACCATGAAGCTATGACACCAAAAATAAATCATGCTTGTATGCGTAACCCCCCTACAGTGTTTCGCATTCTCCAGTTAATATGCAAGATTCAGTATTCCACCATGTTCCTAAAATCGCAGAATAATTCTACTGTGCTCAGCTTCCATTTCCAAAACAGCACCCAATCCAAAGAAAGCACCCAGCATGAGAACGCTGTATCAGAAATCCTTAGCATATGCAGCCCTCTACGACCATGGGGTTACCTATTTTGTATGTCCACAAACATGCAGTGAACAGTGCGTACAAGAAGTTTTTGCCTTCCAACAAGAATACAGTGAATACAATGTAAAATCCAGTCTTGAGGGAAGTTTAAAAGCTAACGAGTTTGGTTGATGCATTCAGTGCCTACATTGTACATGACATTGAGAACAGAAACCATATCAGCGTAAAGAAAAGTTTAACAATTTTACAGAGTTGTGAGGTCAGAGCCCTACATAAATAAATCTGAGGTGAACTACAAAGCATGCCTTGAAACTGAGAATTACAAAGTTTACAACATCGCAGACAATTTGAATTGTAGTAATGGTGGATTAAACAGAACCAACCGACAATAGTACACAGTACGTGTACAATAGAGCCATGTACATATATTTACGGCACTGCGCTGAGTACAAACATTTCTGGACACAGTATTTTAGGCATTCACTTTTATGATCTTTGGAAGCAACATAAACTAAAACCCTTGGGCTAAGTAACAATGAATTGTCCAGATTCTGCACTTGAAAACTGCTCTTCTCAGAAATATTCCTTCCACATATGTTTGTAATGGCATGTAAATAAACAACTTTTATATATCCTGAATAGTACATCTATCTACATGAAACACACTCACTGTATGGCCAGAATGGCAACTCGATCTTGTTACTGTATTCAAAAAGCAAAAAATTAGAGCAGAAACCACATTTCCTGTACTTTCTGTAAGCCTAATGACAAACACTCCACTAACCTCTGCCATCTTGGGGTTCCAACCTCCGTGTCCCTCTTGCATGATCTTTAAGATATCCGTGTCGAGGTCAACACGCACCTTGTCCCCTACCTTGAAGTGGGAGGTCGTGATTCCCGAACCCGACGTCCCAGCAGGGTCAGATGGCTCGCCGAGCACCGGCAGGTGGTCACGATAATAATACGGGCCAGGAGCGTCCTGCAAGTACTTGAGATCCATCTTCCCCTTGTGACCCAGACGATAGACATTCTTGGCACCACTGTTCCACATGACGTTGACCACGCTGCGGCCGGACTCGTTGTCCCAGCCGCGAATGTCCACTGCCGTGCCTACTTTTCCTTCACCCCCTGCCAAGAAAAAACAATACAATTAAATTGTTTTCTTTCACATATTACCCAGAACAAGCAATACCACATGTACTGTCAATCTAGGGTAAAACAAACTTCCCCAGACCCTCCTAAAACTGACGCTGGAATCAAGCAACTTGTATACAGTAAAGCTGAATTGGGATTTGGGAATGAAACATTTAGAGTGAAAAGGTTATTGACCAGGCACAATGTAGTGCTGTAAATCAACAAAGTAAAATTGACAGTCGGGCGAAATCAAACATTTTATTGGCACTATTCATACTTTGTGATATCACATTTTGCTGCCAAAGCTGTCATTTTGATAACATCAATATATTCAAAGCAGTTGAGACATGAATTTTTACTCCAGTATTCAAGTATGTTACTGTGTTTTCTCTAATAGATTGTACATAGCCCTTGAAACATGGCATTTGTCTCTAATACTTCATACAGTAGGAGTCCAAGGGAAAAATAATTCATGAACATATTTGTGTCACAAAAAATAATTCAAACATGCTTTTTGAATGGGTAAAATGGAAATATATATTCTTATAAAAGAACACAAATCAATAAGTGCCAATTCTATTCGTGTAATCGGAACCGTGGTTTGCTATACAATGCTAGTATAGAGCTCGAAAAGACATTCTTCAGATCGCCAATTTTTGCAACAGCAAATGCGGAAATAGCAACAAGATTTTCCTGTAGAATAAGTTGGTCATTGGTCTCTAGAGGCATTGCAGTAGAAGATAATCACTTACTTAGAGACGGTTCAGGTTAGACGCAGAGGTTTCGGCCTGGTCCGCAGGGATTTTATCGATGAGTGATGGGTTTCACGCCTATCGCTGATTAAGTATGTTCGAATACATGGGAGGTAAGTGTAGACCTCGATCCAGGTTCAAGAGAGGGCGCTGAGTGCTGATATTTATGGATTCTTTTAACTTGCGAACATACCAATTCTGTTTTTGGCTAATATCTTAGTTGATTCAAAGGAGATGGAATGTCCAGTCGCCAATATTTGTTCCCCCACAGCTGTGGGACCAGGCCGAAACGGACATCATTTTCACAGGCGTGAGAATGATAGTCCCCCTTACACATGGCAACATGCCAACAGTATCATACACTGGTAACATGCCAACAGTATAATACACTGGTAACATGCCAACAGTATCATACACTGGTAACATGCCAACAGTATCATACACTGGTAACATGCCAACAGTATCATACACAGGTAACATGCCAACAGTATCATACACTGGTAACTTGCCCACAGTATCAGACACTGGTAACATGCCAATATTATCATACACTGGTAACATGCCAACAGTATCATACCCTGGTAACATGCCAACAGTATCATACCCTGGTAACATGCCAACAGTATCATACCCTGGTAACATGCCAACAGTATCATACACTGGTAACAGTTCAACTTAAAGTTTCAAAACAACTTTAGTCACCAGATTTCGAAGACCAAACTTGTGAAGAAAACAAAAT
Source organism: Phoronis australis (assembly GCA_002633005.1). Lineage (NCBI taxonomy): Eukaryota > Metazoa > Phoronida > Phoronidae > Phoronis > Phoronis australis. The sequence goes on from NMRA01000015.1 coordinate 277,740, forward strand.
CAATGAAATGACGTAATATTTGAAAGACAATGGAGCGAGCCGGTGGACAATTGACTGAACAGCACAGCTGACAACAACATCAGCCAGCTATTGTGTGGGCGAGCAGTGATGAAACCTATAACAGGATATATGTGTCATTATTGACAACCTTTATTCCACTCCATTCATATCCTCGGAACAAAAGTCGACATTCACCAGAAAATTGGTAAAGCAACTGATCAAGAGACATGATTGGAAGACAAACGATATTTCGAAACATACTCATCTATTCTCATGTATGTTTACCCATGATGAATGTTGAACTTTGTTCGGAGGATGGGAACTGAATGGAAAAGATTGAAGATTGTGAATAACGACAAGAGTCGTATCTTCAACTTTTGCGCAACGGAAAACATGGTACCCAGGAACAGCAACACACACACGCACATTAATTACATATAATATACATATTAATTAGCCAAACATCTGCTGCCACCTACCGTCCTGATTTCCCCAATCCCAGTCCGTACCGCGGACCACCTTGGCACCGGGGAATATACCTCTGGCTTGCACTTTGGGTGACCCCGCTCTCTTCCCAACTTTCATCCTGAGTGGAATAGAGAACATTCTTTTGATACACAAGAACGTATAAAACCAACACAATAAAACTGCATGGACATTATAATTCTTTTCTTAGATAACGGATGTCATTCTTATGATTTATTATTATTATTATTATTATTATTGTTATCATTATCATCATTATATAGTTCTTCTCTTCTTTAAAACATATGTTAAGAGCAAACAATATCAGTCACATCCAACACACCAATTTGACCTTTCCAGCCTATTGGGAGTCTTTTGAGCGCAAGTAACAGGTGAATGGGCATGTTGGTGCCAGGATTAAAATAGTAAGTGAATGGGCATATTGGGGTCAGGAATTGGCAAACCAGCTAATGACACTGGATTTGCACTTTAAATCCGATTTTAAAAATTAATATGAAATTTTGAAAATCAATATGAAATTTTAAAAATCAAGTTAAGTGGGAATACGAATTATTATTCAATGTAAGTTAGTTACAATGTCTGATTAAAAATGCAGAGCTGCTAATATATTGCTTACTGCTGGCGTGGCTACGACCAACAGGGGGCCTAACAGAACAGGTCACAACTCAACTATCATTGGTACTCACCCAGGGGAGGAGGGTGTTGCGTATCGCATAAAGGCGTGAGAGGAGTCGTGCTTGTCGTTGAAGTAACACTCAGTGCACAGGTCAAAGTCATGGCATTTGACACACTTCCAGCGCATTCCCAGCACCCCCTGCACCTTGCAGTTATCACAGACGATGTTGTGATGCTTCACGCCTACAATCAACAAACCGTAAAAATTATCTGGTATTTCCATTTTTCAAGCTTTGACAAAGCAATCTTGTTACAACCTACATCAAGGGACTTTCGAAATTTTTACCTTGTAACGATAGTTCATTATAACCAGAGCAGATTTTTTTAGAACATTTGTGTCTTGAATGACTCCAGTCATAAAGCCTTAATGCTATATTTTGAGAATGCTCTTTCTTGCAGTTTTATGCCGTGTTTCACCTCCTGCTGTAGGCCTTGACGTTGTGTGTTCAATGCAACTGTCATTTGGCTTTTTTGGCGTTTTCAGAGACTAATAAAGAAAATCTCCAAGGCAGAAGTCTGTATAAAAGTTTAAGATCTGAATCATCAGTCGCCACTCGATTGGCGATAGGATCAAACAGTACTCATTACCATTTCATCTATGGCCAATCTCTCTTGTATAATTTCTGACTTTTGATTCAGACTATGTTGTTTTATTTACTTGACATACTGACCCAGTAAGTGTCTTTTGAAACCAAATATTTTGGCAGTGCCACTCATAGCCTTACACACAGCATGATACAGTTAGTTTATAGGTCACGCACATTGTTCAGTCCGGGTCACATGTTCATTAAAAACAAGGCTGAATGTTGAATGCTTTAGGTTTAATGTGCAACTTGCACAATAATTCTTGATCTCTGTGATTGCTTGGTCAACTCAGAAACACAACATAGAGTGACGATGTGAATAGCAGGCAGGTAGAAAATTGTCAAATGTTTTTAAGAACGAGTTTTATGTCAAAAATGATCAGACACAAATCACTGAACCGTGTCTAGTAATTATCGTTACGTGATGAGGAATAACACTGCATGATGCAGGCTATGTGAGCGCTCAAGGTACATCATTAGTGCAAAGGTCACCTATTTGCAGAATTTTTTTCACATTTACAAGTTGTCAACAAATACAACAGTACTGCACTTTGTTTAGCATACATGATGTTCAACTAGTATTGCCGTTTCGTTGCTGCTATACATTAGCATAGTTAGGAGCATGCAAATACATCTTTAAGGCTGCAAATTATGAGAACACCGGATGCCATAACTGACTTTACTATAATAGCATTGGTATTAGACAATGATGTATGTTAAGTACTGATACTAGACAAGGATATTTGTTGTTAAATATTGGTACTAGACAATGATGTATGTCAAGTATGGGTAGTAGACAATGATGTATGTCAAGTATGGGTAGTAGACAATGATGTATGTCAAGTATGGGTAGTAGACAAGGATGTATGTCAAGTATTGGTACTAGACAATGATGTATGTCAAGTATGGGTACTAGACAATGATGTATGTCAAGTATGGGTACTAGACAATGATGTATGTCAAGTATTGGTACTAGACAAGGATGTATGTCAAGTATTGGTACCACACAAGGATGTATGTTAAGTATTGGTACCAGACAATGATGTATGTCAACTAGTGGTACTAGACAAAGATGTATGTCAAGTATTGGTACTAGACAATGATGTATGTCAAGTATTGGTACCACACAAGGATGTATGTTAAGTATTGGTACCTGACAATGATGTATGTCAAGTATTGGTACCACACAAGGATGTATGTTAAGTATTGGTACCAGACAATGATGTATGTCACCTATTGATACTAGACAAGAATGTATGTTAAGTACTGGTACCAGACAATAATGTATGTCGCCTATTGGTACTAGACAAGGATGTATGTCAAGTATTGGTACTAGACAAGGATGTATGTTAAGTATTGATACTGGACAAGGATGTAAAATGTTAATTATTGGTACTAGTTATTTTGCATTTGAAAAAACTCGTAGATGTAACCATTCTAATAATAACCAATTGTATTTTTCAAGTTGAAATGTCACTGATGTGAAGGTATTGCTACCGTATTTGCCCTATTAAGCATCCATGCCCCATGTGTTTTCAGACTTCACTGAAACAAGCACCCAGCTTATGAACGTATACATGCGAAAACTGACTTTTCTACAGTCCTAAAATTCTACAGTAAAGTTTTCACTTCATCAACAAGATTCAGCAGTCCTGACAAATCATTGTGCATGGAATTTCTAGACCACCAGCCTCGCTGCTATGTTGGCATTTAGCTGTGACTATACACTTCAAACTTCCGCCGTGCTTCAAGAAGAATGCAACAGTTTTGCAAATTTCCCAAGGAATGTGTCCCAGTCCCACTACGTTCTGGTCTTTGACAACAGGCGCAGCGTACTTGTCAACGGGTTTGAATCTTTCGCGTCCAGTTTCCAATTCTTCACAACAGGATTGCAATTTTCTTTGTACATGTGAAAACCATGAATCGAAGACTGGTACTCAAAGCGTGCCAGTCAGCTGACAACTGTTTTACAAATAAAAAAACTTGGGAGTTAGAAGCACGTGGCCAAAGAGCGTGCGCTACATTCCAGTCTAAACAAACTTTACGTGACAACAACATGTTTTCTTAGATGTTCGTCCAGCTTTTTTGCTGTTGCAGGGTACACTGCGTAGATTTGGGCTTAACCAGCAGTTAATCCTGACTACACAGGAACTTAAAATCTTAGGGACACTATCTGGAAAACTTAAGTGAGGGTTTCAGGTAATTTGTTGAGTCGAAACTGTATTTTTATTCAAGTTACCATAGTGACAGTCGCGAGGCATTGACAGATCGGTGACTTTTCACCATGGTATTTAAGTACAGATCATTACTTCACATTGACTCTGATAGCAATGCACCCCAGTGTTGTAGAAAGTCTGTCAGTTTGTTTGCAATGCACCCCAGTGTTATAGAAAGTCTGTCAGTTTGATTGCAATGCACCCCAGTGTTGTAGAAAGTATGTCAGTTTGATAGCAGTCCACACCAGTGTTGTAGAAAATCTGTCAGTTTGATAGCAATGCACCCCAGTGTTGTAGAAAGTCTGTCAGTTTGATTGCAATGCACCCCAGTGTTGTAGAAAGTACGTATGTCAGTTTGATAGCAGTCCACCCCAGTGTTGTAGAAAGTCTGTCAGTTTGATAGCAATGCACCCCAGTGTTGTAGAAAGTTTGTCAGGTTGATAGCAAAATACCACAGTGTTGTAGAAAGTCTGTCAGGTTGATAGCAATATACCACAGTGTTGCAGAAAGTCTGTCAGGTTGATAGCAATATACCACAGTGTTGCAGAAAGTCTGTCAGGTTGATAGCAATGCACCACACTGTTGTAGAAAGTGTGACAGGTTACAGATACACCAAAGAGTATAAATTTGATGAACCCTAGCTTCCGATTTCACCCGTTTCAAAGACCAGGTTTCAGCCGCCTTAGCTTACAAATTTTTCTAAGCACAGAATACGGTATATGGCCATGGCATGGCAGTGTGTGCTGACTCACTCCTTAACACTTTTGTTTCCTTCAGACAGATCTTGTCAGCAATTGGATATGTCTGTAATTTCAGTGAAGATCAAAGTTATGGTGTTCAGAAATGAGAGTCCGTTGAGAAATTAAGAGAAGTGGTACTTCAGAAAAGAAAAAATCGAAGTGGTTTCAAGTTATACGTATCTTGGTGTCAAGTTCACTCCAAGAATTATTGTGAACTGCTGCTACTTGGACTTGGCAGCTCAACTTATGAAAGTTGCCATTCCAGGGTAAAAGTACAAAGAAAATTATCAATGTTTCAACCGAGTGTAGTTTTTGAATATTTTACATGAACAATACCTGCCAATCTCCTAAGTGATCCCTGAGCAGTTGGGCAAATTGAAAGATAGATGTCAAAAAGTCTTAATAATAAAAAATAACTGCTAGGTAGCACAGAATACCTCTAATCTGTCCAAAAATATAAAGGTATTCTTGTATCCTCAGTAGAAATCTATGTTCTCAATTTCATGAGCTATGTTAAAGGTGAATGCCACCCGATTTCATTAGTCTTTTTTGCCGTCTTAATCGGTCTATTTCCACATCGCCTCGCATTCGGTCGACCTTACCTTGCCAAGAGGTGTCGTGTTAACCTGCGAGGAAGGTGAGAAACGACGCTAGCGACGTCAGTGGTTCATATGCAGAGTGAATGCCGCTATGTTGCGGTGTATCGTTCCTGCTTGTCCGAACTAAGCAGCCGCGAGGAAAGCGAGTATATCGTTTTTTTTTTACTTCCTCGAGAGTCCAAAATGCTTAGGAAGTGGCTCATGGTAGTGAAGAATGAAATGTACGCTGTAAATGGCAAGCATGACGCCGTGAAACATCTCCGTGTCTGTCAGTGGCCTGCAGACGACGTCGACAGTGCCTCACGCATGCCGGCTTACCAAATACCTCCATGCGTTCCGTTGTCTGTGCTTGTTCACGGTGCCTCTCTAGTATTTCTTTATCACTGTATTCCTGTTCGAATTGATAGCCTGTAAAACTTAACGATCCACCTGCGAAGTCGGGATTGATGAGCCGCTCTAGCTCGTCCTAAGTCGGGATTGCAAGTTTTTGCCATGTTGGCGTTTATTACTGAGCGTTCTGTTTCAAAATGAATTATTCTCACACTAACCAATACTTGTATAAAACTGAAACAAAGTCTGTCTCATTAGATGCAATTTGTAATCCTTTTGGAGTGTTCGTGAGTGCACGAAATGATTTGAGAAGCCAGCAATGAATAAATCACTGCATTACTGGCTTTAGTTGCAATAAAACTAATTGACGGGATACCGCGAGGCCGTGTGAGCTCATGCTAACTTAGTGTTTGCTGGCAGAAACTGTTGTGAAAAAACTCGATTTCCACCCCACGACCAGGTGTTAAGGGAATCTTTATTTACATTTACATTACTCAAATAATGATTGTCAATGTGCAACTTCTGCCCTGACGGTGCTGTGGCCAAAGCGGAACTCGCGGCCCCCGACGAGTAAGTAGATTTGCAGTTTCGTGGCTAATTCACCAACATAATCACGTGCACATTACCTTGGCTCACTAGTATAGTATTTTCTTGACTGGAAGTTTAGTTTCCACTGAAGTTTGGCTGGTTTGTTCGACGGGCCTGATCGGGCTCCGAGCCACTGGCCAGGATAACAAGCGTTTTATGTTTAGAACTCAGAAAATCACAAGTCTAAACAACACAGATCTAGGTTCTCCTGTCTGTATCTCACGGAAAATACTTCGAAATTATCTCCGAACACACCCCAAACTCCTGCTACGGACCTTATTGGCCTGCCGAACTGTGTAGGCTACCGTGTGTCCAAATACCAATAAATCCGTAAGAGCGAAATAAAAAAACACGTTTTTGATGATTTATTGGTGCTAAACGATGATTCCAAGCGATAAGCCGACACCAGTAACCCGTGTTGTGAACTGCTGAACAGAATGCGTGTGAAACCGATGACGTAATTGGATAATTTCAACACCTCCGTCTGCCGTCAGGTGTCAGGTAACGCAACCGCACGTGTTGCTATGGAGTAGAACTACTCGATCTAAATTGATACAAATTAGGTTGTTTTTTGGGTGGCATGCTCCTTTAAGGATGCCACAGAGGTAAAACAAAATTATAAATTGCCACTAGGGGACACAACATGAAAGTCAAGGCCATTAATAAAAACACTGCTAAATTACACAAATATCCAATAAGGGGCCAAGGAGACACAGCTGCGTATGCTACAAAGATCCAATAAGGGGCCAAGGAGACACAGCTGCGTATGCTACAAAGATCCAATAAGGGGCCAAGGAGACACAGCTGCGTATGCTACAAAGAGGCGCCACAGTAGTCACACCTGACTGAAAATAAACTTTAGTCACACTCTTCTCAGCAACAGCACATATGCTAATTTTCATAATGACCCTTCAAGCGATTTAACAGATAGAAATGTGCACACCAAAAACAGACATGTAAATAACAAGAGCAACGCGGAACGTTGAAATGCGCCCACTGCAAACCGGGTGCTTCTAGGGTTGTTTATGCGTATCATAAAATGGCCACTAGAAGGCGCAAAAACGTCCAATCCATTCGAAAACGTGAACTTTCCATCACTTCTTTAATAGAAAGCTATTTGTCAAATTTCATAAAAATCTGCAAAGGAACTTCAGAGAAACGGAAGAAAATGGAAAAAAATGAAACTGCCACTAGGGGACACAGCGTTCGTTGGATCCACATAAAAGTCGTCGTCGTCTGTTGTTAGCTTCATATAAATAAATTTAATAAAGATCCTGCAATAGGTTTAGGGGATACAGCTATGGCGCAAAACAAAACAAAACTATCACTAAGAGGCGCCACAGTAGTCGAAGTCATCGCCAAACGTCCTCTTCACACTGAGAACATATACGCCAATCATCCTCAGAATGGTTTGGTTGATAGAGGGTAGACTCAAAAACAGCAAAAATGGTCACTAGGTGGCACAAAATACCTCGATTCCATCCGAAAACAGGAGGATAGTGTCATCTCACTAACAGATGCCTACATTCCAAATTTTCAGAAAATCTGTTGAGGACCTTTGAAGATACAGAGGTACATGTGAAAAACTAAAGTTGCCCCTAGGAGGCACACCGGTTGTCAAATCTGTCCAAAAGTCGTGGTCATCCGTTGTCAACATCATATAAATACACTTACTAAATTTAGTAAAGATCCTACGAACAGTTTAGGAGATACAGCCATGGGCGCTAAAAAAATCTGCCATTGGGAGGCGCCACAGTAGTCAAAGTCGTCAGAATACCATCATGAGCCGTCCTCATCATAGTAAGAACATGCATGCCAATTTTCACAATCATCCTTAGCACTTTGGTTGATAGAGGGGTGGACGCCAAAAAACAGGCTCGAAAACAATGGCCACTAGGTGGTGCAAATTATGTCAAATCCAACCGAAAACGGGAGGACAGCGTCACTCCCTAATAGATGCCTATACGCCAAATTTTATGAAAATACATTGAGGACCTTTGAAGATACAGAGGTAAGCATAAAAAACTAAAAATGCCACTAGGGGGCACATTGGTAGTTGGATCTGTCCAAAAGTTCGCTCATGCCATCCCATTCATGAAAGGAACACATGTGCAACACTTCATGAACATACGTCAAAGGATTTTGGAGATAGAGCAGCGGACGCCAGATGTCGGACGGATACCGGACGGAGATGACGCATAATATGTCCACGTATAAATCACTGGACTCATAATAAAAATGGGGAAGGCGTCCTAGAAACCTATCTGCCAAATTTCATGAATATCCATCAAGAAACTCCGACGATCCAAAGACAAACATAAAATACTAAAACTGCCACTAAAGCGCACAGCCATAGACGGATCTGACTCACAATCATCACCTGTCATCAGCTCCATAGGAACACATCTGCCAACTTTCACCAAGATCCTTCATGGACACCTAGGCAGCGGTAATGAAAATTGCCAAAATTCCAGGTCGCATTTTCAAAATCCAGCTTGCATTAATTCCAATTAATTCCAGGTTTCAAATATTTCGTACCATTTTTACATGCCGAAATTGATTTTTAGGTCATCCAGAAAATGTTTGTGCCCATACTGCAGGTGCTAACTACACCCAAATTTCAGGTTAAAAAAATTGAATTCTTACATGCATGTATAGCGGTACCGTTCTCCACTGCCATTGAAATTCGCTGAAAGCGCATGTTACGATGCAAACCAAAACTATGTTACCTGAGATCCCGTAAGGGTTTCGTAGGTATATAGGTCTATGGTACATCCCTTCGCGGTTTCGCGTTGGCATAATCTGTCGCAAGGCTAGTTGCCGACATGATAGCTGAATCAGTAATATGCAACGTGAAAAGGAAGAAAATACTTGTTGAAAAATTACCTGCGACTTTTCTAGCACTGTCCTAAATGACTGTCATCAAAGTCATTAAAGATGCAAACTCCCTTCATTTGTTCAACATGCTGTCGGAAAAAGCTGGTAAACGTAGCCACAGCCAAATAACGTATTGATGCGCGGGAACAATTCAGTGCAAATTTCACACCAAAAATTTGTGTAACTTGTGCTCTTCACATGTTCAATAATGAAAAGGCCCGAAATAATTCCGACTCCGTGCGGGTTTCCATTATTGAATGATTCGAGTTTGCCTTAGTACGGAATACATTGGGTGTCCAAATGCTGAACGAGGCGCACAGTATTTAAGTAGACATTACTATACAAGTTGCCACATGCATTCAATCTGGCTCACAGTGCTCACATTTCTGTTCTGCTGAAAGAATGTGGATGGTGCACCTGCAACCAACAACATCTTGAGTGGCAATATCAAGTAACAGAAGATGACGGGCAAGTTGTCTTGGCACTGTCACTTCTAACTTTGTGCACACCTTCACATTCATGGTTATAACGGTATCTTGATTCGTTCCAGTCCCCTGCAGTAGTTGCAGACAGCATCACAGTAATTCACACTTGCAGTTAACCACAGGAAGTGAGAGATGGGCAGGTTTTTTATATTACAAAATTAGGAATTCTAGTTATTCACTTAATAACAACCTGACAATTCTTCAGTAAATTCATACAAAGATGATTTGTAAAAATTGGCATTTTACTATTTTCTAAAGGCTGACTACTTGGTTACGTATAACATATTTCATAATAACAGCCATCAGTCATCGTCATCTTCGTCACCATCACAATCACCATCATGATCATTACCATCAAAGTCATCATCCACATTCACAAACCTCTTAATAACTTATCGTTGTCATCTTTCCTCCTTTTTATTCAATGACACCTGTCATTTTAATTCTTATTGATATCGAGATGTCACTTGTTCTCTGCGTGAGTTTTACACTCAAGGCACTAATGAAGTCAGAATGACAGATTAAAACTTTCACTAATTTGATCCTTCACCAGGCAAAGATTGAAAGACATGCTATCATATTTCATCATTCACGATATTCTTAATAAAGCTAAAACCTTGATCGATCAAAAACTCTTACCTAACAAGGAAAATTATGCTATGCAAGGCTGAAGTAATAAAACTGAATCCACAGAGAATAGATTAATTTGCCACAGAACCAACAAATGTAGTGAAAACTACTCTAGGCAAGATTGATAGTTTTGCCAACGTAAAATATAGAATGTGTTGGATTTTAAACAGGATGTGAAGAATGACACTAATTATTTTCATACACTTGTAAATGGTAGGAGAACAATTTTCAGTTAGCCTCGAAGTCACTACTCAATATTTGTTTGAGAGTACAAATGAACTGAGTCTTTTGGTGTCCTCTTTGATATCGCTGTCTAGTCGTAACGGTAAGCGAAGTTCAGGTGAAGGTTCAGTACACTGAAGTTCACCTAATGGGAAAGTGTTTTTAGAAAACAACAAGCCATTTGTGCTCATGTTTACATTTCACGGGCATTTCATTGTTGACCTAAAAAAATTGGGCAAGGGTTAGCCCCAATCCCCGTGTTACGGCAGAAGTACACTGGCCACATGGGCATTTCATCAATGTTCACCCAGTAAAAACATGGGCAGGGATTCCCGGGAATCTGATTTCAAAATTTTTTGGTACATCTGAAAACTTATTATTGAAACCACTACAAACACACTTCCAGTTTACGAAAAAAAGTGTTGTCTTTACCAATGGAAGGTAAGATAACCAAGGATTAACAAAACGGATGATTCTTAGTTAATTTATATTTTAAGAATTCATAAAAAGTGTCTCCAAGGAGACGTAGTCATGAAGTTTAAAAGGTTGACTTTTTAATTGTATTGTATCAGTTGAAGTAAGAAATCCAGCTTCAGGCAAACACAACACATGCTTTGTATGACTGCTTTATACCAGTAGACATCACGTGCCCTTTACGACCAGGGCTGACTGAGAGCTATATGCCTCGAATGCAAATGAGCACGGCTCATAGCTCAGTACATTGCTTACATCTGCCAAAAATGAACCTAGAAAATTTTGCCTCACAAGGTGATAAGCTGAACATCTCACTTGTCGGATTTCTTTCACCTGGCAACTGTAAATCCTTATAACATGCGGGTGAGGTAAGAACTTAGTTGATTACTACTAATACCCCATGAAAATGTATTATTGCATCACCTGACAACAAATCTCTCTTGCAAGCTCATTGTTACTGTGTGTTGCCCATTACTGTGTGTTGCCCTGTTTACTATGAACTTAGTTCAGAGGTCAGTGAGCATTTCACCTCGCTGTGTGCAGGTAACAATGACATGAGGTAAAAGTCACTTGAGACAGACAGCTCAGCTCGAAAATATCTGTCCACACTGGATCTTATGGCAACCAATGATGTGTATAGTCCAAGACCCAACACAAAATGGTACAGACATTCCAACAGAGTCAGAAGCAAAATGAATGTCACAAAAGTTAACCAAACAATTTCTAAAACATCCACACAGCGCTAATTAGGCCAAGACAAAATAATCAACTCCAGACAGGAATAAATCTAGTTACCGTTAAAAAATCTTCCCCTTTGAAGAAATCAACTCAATTCAACCATGGTTTTATCAGATATATTTATGAACGCTAACTCGGCGTATTAAATGATGGCTGGCGCTGCATGGGACTAGGTAATACAGAGTTTACACATGAGAGAATGTCAGCAGGTCACTGCTGGACCACATGACTCCTAGAAGTCATGTTTTCATCAGTGGCTTATTTATGTCCTTGAGACAACAACACAATGTAAGTCCGGTATTAGCTTTGTCCGACTGTACACACAGTCTGATAATTTACATGAAGTTTCAAAAGTTACCTATGGTGGCGTTGTCATACACCCGCAGGTCGTATGATCCCTGATATCCGACCCTGTAGTTTGTCCGGGAGCCGGAATCCCACTGTACAACTACCGTCTTGTCCGGCGATGTGGTGCTGCCCGTCCGACCCACTTCAACTACTGACCCAACATGACCTTCACCGTCATCCTGCCCATTCCACTTCCAGTCAGGCCCGCGTACAACACGCAAACCCACCTCCATCGAACACAACTGATGGGCTTAGATCTAGGTGGTGTGCCTATGTCCTTTCAAATGCATAAAGTCCTGGTTCTGGAATAATAAACAGACACTTACAGTTCATGCTGCAATAGACCAGGGACTCGTTTTACCAAGTCATATGCCTGGTCTCAGCTAACATGTTCGAAGGTACGTGATTTCAAACACAATTCTGTTTCTCATAGAAACAAAACACTGCAACTACTGTAAATCCAACCTAAGCCAAATTCACACTGAAAGGCCAACTTCTTCATAGACTGAGCACAGCAGAGTCAGTAAAACTGTCTTATGTAGGTGTGACTAGGCGTATGACCTATGTATTAAAACTGGACCCTGCAACTCTAATGAAAGCAAACTGTCACATTATTCTGGCCTGTGAACTGTATCGGCAATTTATTTAACATTACACCTTCAAGAGATGGGTTAAGTTGTCACACCTGTGTCAAGTTGTCACAACCGTGTCAAGTTGTCACACCTGTGTCAAGTTGTCACACCTGTGTCAACTTGCACTAGTTTAAGGTGATCGTATAGACACAGACTTGTCTTGAAGATAAAATTTCGAGTTTGAGAAAGCAACCCCCATTTCAAAGACTGACAAGAAATTTGACCTCAATTTTAATGATTTAGGTTACTAAAATTAATGTCCCACTTTTATGTGTAATTTGCTTCTTCTCATAGCTCATTTTATCACTTATCCAAGAATTTCATTCATTTTTTGCAAGAACTGGAGTATCTTGTGTTTGATCTTGACATTATGTGCTGCACACTTGGATGAGGCACAAGGAACACTTGACTTTTGATGGAGATTTACAATGACTGCACATTCATAACAGGAAATCACTTAACGGTACCTGCCGGATTTCGCAGTAGGCTTACTGTCGTAATAGCCGAGAGTACCCGACCTCGGGAATCGAACCAGCGACCCCGATTAAACCAGCAAGGGTGCTAACCATTCAGCTAATAGGCAATTGCCCGTTAGCGAGTGGCTAACAGAGGCTCATATAAGATTCACTGGAAGCACGTCTCAAAACATTCCCCCACTTTCTTATGATCAAGCGTGCCACCTGGAAGGTGAACACAAGACTCTACTCCTGGAACATTACAGGATTTTACTCCTGGACTACGTCACAAGATTTTATTCTTGGATTTTTACCTCACCAGGATAGCCGCCTGACAGATGAACCCCAAGATTGTCTTGCATTCGGGCAAATCACAATCAAGGTCCATATTCGGTGGCCACTTTTGGTGAAAAATGAAGGTTGTCAAATAACTGCAAAAGCTTGGTTATTTTAAAGTACCATCATTCGAGGTTTGTAATTTACAATATTTTTGCACAAGAACCACCAAATAAAATTTTATGGCCTGATGCATCACAGTTGTACAAAAGGGTACGTACACTACAACTTGTGGTCACAGCCAACTTCTACCATGCAAAAATTCATAAGGTAGCTGTTAATTTAACAAGGTCTTGATCAAACTGAAGAAGTATCACATACTAAATTAAAAAAAGTTATTACTGTGTTGATCAAGTTGTTCTAGATGATGATACATAGCATATCTTAACATAGTATAATGAGAACTTCCTCTCTTGCAATATGATTCTTACAAAAAGAAAATGACAAGTAACTACTTTTTAAAAAAATTTATTGGTGCTATTTGCTTAGTTTTCAATACATTCACCAGTTGGTTAAAATAGTTAAAGCAATGCTAGGCCCAGTGTTCCACTTGTAAACAGTAAAAAATGGTACTGCTTGGGGGGGGTACGTACACTACACACAGTCAATCACCTTCAAATTTTGACTAAGTTACAAATGTATGGAATGGTCTCGAGTTTTGTGCAGCTTCTACTTGTTGGTTTGTTGCAAGTTGTCTTGAGAGATAGAGAACCTGCCTCTGCAACATCAGTTATCACATGACGTGTCTAAATTTAGGATGTTAAGTACTAGCCAAGTCCTGTGTGGCATTTTATTTCCCAAAAATTTAATAATGTCCATTGTTTTTTTGTCAGACTGGATTCATTTTGGAAATATCAGTATTGTTCATGACAGCAGTATGTAAACATACTTGTGGGCAATACTTTATAGCATAGAGGTTGAAGGTATGTACACTACACAGGGGTACGTACACTACATTTCAATGATTTGTGAGGTTTATAAAAAATACTTAGAATCTACTGAGAGTTAGTTCATTTACCAAATCTATTCAAAGAGAACAAATAAAAAGTACAGGATACATGTGTGTCAGTCATTCTTTGAAAACAGGCACATGTTAAAATATAAGGGTACGTACACTACACAAATGCTAGTATTTCACTCAAAACAAATAATTTGTAATCAACACCCTTTTAACCTAGCATTTTTAATGGAGGAAACTGTCTGTGACAAAAAATGTTGCTTACTTACCATGTAATATTTTTGTTTCGTGGCATTTGTTCACATCGGGGTACGTACACTACACAGGGGTACGTACACTACATTTCAATGACATGTCAGGTTTGTAACTAAATACTAAAAATCTACTGAGAGTTAGTTGATTTACTAAATCAATTCAAAGAGAAAAAATAAAAAGCACAGCATTCATGTGCACATCTGCCATTCTTTGAAAATAGGCACAAATTAAAATATAGGGGTACGTACACTACGCAAATGCTAATATTTCACTCAAAACAAATGTAATTGTAATAAATACCCTTTTAACCTAACATTTTTGAGGAAGGAAACTGTCTATGACCAGTGATGCTCACTTACCAAGTGATATTTGAATTTCATGGCATTTGTAAACATGGGGGTACGTACAATACAAGGGGGGGGGGTATGTACACTACATCACTGTTTCTACATCACATGGTAACATAATGTTGTATGGCCATTTATTTTTCTTTGACGATAATAAGCACCAGGTTGTTATTTAAAAGGCAATAATTTCATTTGCAATGACCATTTGTGTTACTGAATTCCACATGGGGGTACGTACACTACATTTTGTTAGTCATTTTGGCCCATTTTCAACATAGCAGAACCCAGTCAATATCCAGACTTTTGGTTTAATAGATATTGAATAATTTGCTGTGTTGCCTAGGCTAACATATTCTGCAGTTCTTTTTATGACAGAGTTTGAACTTTAGTTTTTAACCTTTTTTCAGTAGGTGAGGGCTAGAAACACAGAATTTACAAATTTCGTAACGAGTGTCTGTTTTATGGTGAACCCTACCATTTCTCAATGATTAAGCACAACTTCATCTAAGTGATTCTAAAAGTGACTCAAGTTGTTCCCAGTCGTATCTAAGCAATTGCTTACTTGATAAAATAAATTTCTTTTCTTTTGTTGACAATTGAAAATTGTAATTTTTAAAATGGCCACTTGTAACGCTAAAAATGCATGAAATTCACAGACAAAAACATGTATAAATTTCTCAAACATTGTCCGATTTTGATGATTTTTTTTAATTTGCACAACGGATGTCCAATTTTGATGATTTTTTTTAATTTGCACAACGAAATAACTCTTTGCATACGAGATTCAGTTGGCATTTGGTAAGTGACCAAAAAAAAAATTATTTTAGACTGTAACACAGTCAACTCTCGAATATGGACCTTGATTGTAATTTAGCCGATTAAGGTACTCAACTGCTTGGTCTAGGCTCACCATCAAGCATGCTGTCTAAGGTCCAAGGGTCCGTGTAGTGCTTCATCAGTATATCACCCGTTTGCTGACTACGGCAATTGTCATAATAGCCGAGATTACCCGACCTCGGGAATCGAACCAGCGCCTCCAATTTAACCGACGAGCGTGCCAACTATTCAGCTAATAGGCAATTGCCCGAGTGGCTAACACTGAAGCTCATACATGATTCACCGGAAGGACATTTCACAACATTACATTAGTAATCAGCAATGCCTGGTTCTTCACTTCTAAACGACGTTATTTCACAAAACCATTGAAACTGACTATAAATTATGTAGTGAAAACCGGAAGTTCTGGGTCACTATGCTCGGAGGTGACAGCCTCATGTCATGTTGTGAGTTAGCCTATAAGGGGTCAGTTTGAGCTATTAGTAAGGTTCACTACAATTAATACTCTATGTGAAGCCGAAAGGCACTTAAATAACATCCAATGGATGCATAAAAAAGAGCTTCCGATTTGCTTCAGGACCATCAGTGAAAAATTCGGATGTGTAGGACGTCAAAGGCTGTCAGCCATGAACGTCACAAAATAGCCTCCTTGCCCTTGCCGGCACTAGTCGGATATAATGGACCCTAACTTATTCCAAATAAATCCACTAAATGTGGGTCTAAATGAATCGTTGCATTCCTCAGACATCTGGCTATCCGTACATATCCACCTTACAACCCTCAATTACTTCGTTCTATAACTACGCTATTCCGAACTCGGTCCAGTTTAGCCACACGCATTGTAAAATCGGCAGCCATTTCAGGGAACTTACTATACCTAGCACCATCTATCGGCGATCTGCTACACCACGCGCTGTTCCTTTTTTATCAGTCAACGTCACTGGTCGATTTCGTCAATTATTAACGTCACCGTTATTAATCATCGTACGTCTGCTCTCGTCATCACCTTCGTCGTCTCTCTCACGATCGTATCTGTCATCGTCATGTTATCTCGTCCATGTTGACTGATGAAAAAGGAACAGCTAGTGTTGTAGCAAATCGCCGATAGACGGCGCTAGATATAGTAGGTTCCCTGAAATGGCTGCCGATTTCATGATGCGCGTGGCTAAAGTGGACCAAGTTCGGAATGGCGTAGTTATAGACTAGAATAATTGAGGGCTGTGAAAAGAATTTGTACAGATAGCCAGATGTCTGAGGAATGCAACGATACCAAAATCATTCATTTAGACCTACATTTAGTGGATTTATTTGGAATAAGTTAGGGTCCATTATATCCGACTAGTGCCGCCCTTGCCTTAGTGATTTTTTTGGTGTTTTTTTACATGTCATCAAGTCACCACTCGAAGGCAATTTGATGTGATCAAATGAAAGGAGGTATTTCAAGATTTTTTCGATGCACATCTGAGAACAAAATTAGGAGCATACCAATTTCTAGTATCCAAACGCTATTACACTACACTATCACTACACTAATTGTACTTGTCTACTATCAGTTAGTACAGTCTACAGACGTGAGCTGTGGCGATTGAGGAACAGATTAGGGCGAGTGGCGTTATCATTTAAGTGTATCTCACCTGTAAAACGACTTGACAGAAGTACTAGCATTTATGTGGCATTCATTTTCCACCACACATCAGCTAGCAAAAAGAATTTCGACTTATTTTTACGAATTTGACAATCTCAACGCCAACAAACGGTGTTTTTGAGGAAACAGATCCTTCAGTTTCGCAGCATACGAGTTTTAGGCAATTCCATTGGTTGATTATTGCGCAAAGCGCTACCGAGCGAGAGATGGGGAAAACAGTGCGTTTCACTCACTGACCTAGAGTTCACAGAAAATCCACTTGCTTCACGATTGTGATCCTTCGGCGGGTTGTTTTTGGTCACTAGTTGACCGTCCATTCTATGCTAGGTTTATTGTTTTTGGTCACTAGTTAACCGCCCAATCCGTGCTAGAATATCATCCACTCTCGCAAAAGTCCTTCGTTCAGATGGTGAACGTCTCATTAGTAGCCCGCGGATCATTTTTTACAGTTTACTGTAGGCTACACGGTCTTCTGTGGGGTTTCCAGTCTATAATGCCAATAATGGTGAATATTCATGACTGTACAGTACAAAGAGTACACGTTTCCTACCATTTTTGCCATATTTTAACAATTTCAATAGTGTCGCTGTTTTGATTGCAGCTCTTAAAACTCTTTAAAAAACTGACTTAGAACTTTTTGCACACATAAACTTAAACTGCGTATGGAATGCAATTTTTACCATTCAGTAGCTGATTCTGGGCACCAAAAAATGGGTAGAAATAATTGGAGTTGACAAACTTCTAGTGAACTGGAGCACCAATACATTTGTTATAACATCGTTAGTAGGCCGTTAGTATATATCATCATTGTTTTCTTATAAAATCTGTTAAATGCTTGTGTATATAATAGGTACTGGGCCAAACTGTTTACCAATGTTTACACTGAGCTATATACTATAAGGCTTCCATACAAGCCTGAAACTTAACTTTAATGGACCAGATCACTAAGTTTCGTCAAAAGTCGTACTAATTTCAGAAATTTGGTCTTATTATGCTCCACAATAATAGTTGAAGTTCACGGACTCGAGCAAAAAATAGTGTCTCCAAGAACATACTTACAACTGCCTTCCTGTCGCTAGAGAGTTACAAAGCAAATTTAGATAATTTAGGATGTGAGCCAATAATTACGACATTCCTAATTGCCCTCATGTGAAATGGGAACCCGCCGGATAAGACCAAATTTCAGACTTAGATCCTCATGAAACAGACCACAGGACACAACAATAATTGTGGAGCCTTTGACGTAATATTGCCCTCTTCAACGGGTAAGGGTATGCACTCTCCTATGAAAGGGCCATGAGGGGATACTTAATTCCTCCAAATTGTTATTTAAGGTTACTTAGATAAAAGAAATCCGGCTATGATGTGCAAAAATCAAGTCGGCTAATGTGGAAAGATAAACAGTATTGTATCCATCAGTCACCTGTGTTTGCCATGATTCAACTAGTAAAGAAATCAGTGGCCTTAAAGGAAACACATTAACAGTTTCTGTTGTAATACCCCTCCGGGTTATTTATCATGCAGAGTAAGCAGTTGGCTCGGAAACAAATTATTGTAGCTCAAGCAGTGTAAAAAAAATTATAATACCTCAAGCAGTGTTAAAAATGTTTACTATACAGCAACGTCTGCCAACTTGTAATTACCAGTCAGAAGACTGATCAACAAAATGCAAAACAATTTTAAATATTTATTTTGTCAACATGAAGCAAAAGCTTTCAGACAGCACTGTTTTACATAGTTTGTGCTAATGACCAACAGCACAGACATCTAGTGATGACAGTAGACTATTATTGCCCAGTGCTCATCACCACAGTGCCTTCAACAGTTACTAAATTTCCCTCCTTTAGTGAAGTCACTCTGCTCAAATGTCTGAAGAATACTTATGCTCTTCATTGAAAATTGGGATTTTCAAACACCACCAGATTCCTAACATTACGGCGTTCTCCCGTTCAGTGATTTTGAACAGACTTAGAGGGTTGTGAGTGACTGATAACATCTAGCTCCTTTGTTAACTGCCAAACACAGTCTTTTGTCTGGTTTGAAAACAGGCACGCCAATTATCTACCAGGCATATTACAGACCAGGTGTGAACCTAACTAAACCCAGAGCGAATTGGCACATTCGGAAAGAATAGATTGTCGTAACTTTGGTTGTAGTCGGACGATTTTGGCAATTCAAAAACTAAACACGATCAGCATTTCATGAGGAATTCAGTAACGCTATTGGTTTATGTTCAAATATGTATATAACTTAACTTTTATTTTTAACAGCACAACCCAGTTGGGTTTGATACGATCTTATTGGAGATTAGAGCAATTATCGAACAAAAGAGCGCTGGCCCTCCAACACAGCTAAATGCCAGAATGGAGTTAATCAGTCGTGTAAGATATTGGCTGCAGGGGTCATCTTCGCAACTTGTTGTTGGGCTATAGAATCGAACAAGTTGAGATCAACGGGAAAACGCTGTAATGACATACAAGCTCACTATTTCCAGTATTAACATTGACAAAGAAAAATTAATTACAATCAACAAGATTACATAGTTAACTCAATTTCCTGACTTTAAAAAACGGACAAAAAATAACAGGCAACAATGTCAGAGTAAACTAACTTGAAATTTCAAAAATTACACTCAACATTATTGCCAGTGCAGTGACCGCATCAGTGACCAAACATTGCATGACACTTTCATCAAAAGAACATACAGATAATAGGTCCATGATAGCAGGTCTTCCATCTAGCATTTAACAGTTGCTGAATCAGTGCTCACATTTCTTACTTTTTCTCTTGTTCATTACGTAGCCATTCCAGACAGCAACATAAACTTTACAAGCTCATCCACTATTAGAATAACCAGGTAACCTATTACCTATTAAATTACCTGAAACCCAGCATAACTATTTTCATCCATGGATAGCCAGGTTGGGAAAGATATTATGTATGTTTACTGGGGGGGAGGAGGGGACAAAGACAAGGTGGATAGGGATCATTAACGATGTAAGGAAATCGATCAGTCTTATAGGATTAAGCAGACCAGCTGAACTGCTTATTTGATGGTTGGCAATTAAAGACGAGAGAATTAGGAGAGCCATGAGAGCACGAGAATGATTTCCAATTGATCCCGACTCAGACTTGGTGGACATTACCACATAGTAGTTCATAAATACAAGAGCAGAGAAATAACTTGCGCTGTAAGCCTCTCCTAATATTTGATCAGTTTAAATTCACTACTGCATTGTAACTTTTTGACACTGGCTATTTCGAAAGTAAGCTAAGTTTGCAATGAGTGACTGCGTAACGTGGAAAATGTTATTTTGTCTCATTACTTTTGTCTTGATTATACTGAATGGAAGCAGCCTCCCTGTGTTTGGACCATGGTAATTGGACCCAGCTGGAGAGGTTGTGTTGTGTCGTCAACACTTAGCAGTTACAGGACTTGGCACCATCTAGGCCATCAGTCAGTCTGTGAGTTCAAGTCCATATTCATTGTATAAAGCAGCTGTTGTCACACACTTTTGTTCAGCTGAAAAAAAAAAAACAAATGGAAAATGAAAGCTAAATGCCATATACAAATTTGTCATACATCACCACTTGTAGCTATCCTACGGTATGCAGCTTTGTAGGCAATGATCTCCAGCCATCCTTTAGCAACAGTAAGTTCTGAAAACATGTCATGTTACTTGCACCTACTTTCATGCACCATCCAGTCATGACATGAAAACTGTATATTAAGATTTTATCCTCGGGTTCATCCTTGGCCATCTCGTGTGTTGATAAGCTCAACGAAATAATTGCACGCAAACTAGACGATCAGTTCTTATACCTGTTATAAAAACTAAATTGTCCAATCATGCAGGCACTCAGACGAGATTTTTTGCTGTTGCATGCAGATTGAAATTTATGATGAATGTATGGAATTTTTCAGATACAACAGCTGCAGCCATACGCCACATAGGCATTGCTTGACATCCACACAGAATGTTTGAATGTACCAATCGGAATGTCTAAATGTTTTTTTTTTTGTCAACAAATAACAATCCACTGTCATCCTCCTTTCCTACTGCTGCTTGCCACAAATATCTTCGTCACGCACACACCCCCACACCCACCCACACACACACCCCCACACCCACCCACACACCCACCCACCCACACACCCACACCACATCAATTTAAGCTGCATCTTGCCCTGCTTAGGTGGTTAAAAAACAAAAATTAAATTGGTCTCAATTTCTTTACCATGATAGGACCAAGAATACGTAAACCCTCACCACGTTTAGAAACCCATCAGAAAATTATTGACTTTCCTTAGCAGATCAGCTGTTGGTTTCGACTATTTGACTAAGAACTCAAAATATATTTAAAGTGGCAGCTAAACATGGCCAACTGCAAGAGGTAAAATGACACACACCTATTTTACCAAGTACTGTTTGAGCAACATCCTTTATCTCATTGTACTCATGCAGTTTCTTGATGTGTTCTGCCAGTTCCTCTTGTTTGAATCCCCTATTGGAGAAATATAGCAATGCAGGTCATAACTTATACCAAATTTTAGAACAGGTCAATATTGGCTGACCCAAATGCATGAATGATCAGTACCTTCAGTGTAACACACTATCAGTATAGTTTGGTAACAGCCTTTCGTTAACACAAACTTCATTGAAAACGAGACTAAACTAAGCGTGATACAGTTGCTCGTAGTGTCTCCTTTCTTCAGGTGTCGGCTATAACTGCCACATCTATTTTCAGGCTCTATTTACACAAAACATGGTGTCCGATATAAGGAACATCAAAATTGCCCATGTCAATCTTCAGAATCGGGGAAATTTCCACTTGAATTTTGGTCTACCAAATGTTAGAGACTGTCTCAAACTGGACATTTTTCACCATTTATTAAAATTACTGGAATTTACAGAAAGTGCATGGGAGTAACTTGGCAGTAGAATTCTAATTCTTATGCAAAGAATTCAGCGTTATCTGTTTACAATTTTAACACAGACTATCTCAATCCAGAGGTGTATTGTCTTTGGAGCATCAAAAATATACAACGAGTTTCAGAGTGTCCAGAGCTCCACACTTAGCATATCGACACCTCACTACATGCAACCTGGCAAAACCCCAGGTCATCAAATGAGAAATGAGGTCCCCAAAACAAAGAAACCCCAAATAAGGAAGTGTGAAAGTTTTGACCCCTACAAATGAGACACGGTTGGCAGCAGCTAAAAATGAGAAAAGATGTCTGAACTGAAGAACCAGTAAACTGAGCACATCTGCTGGAAAACCCGACATCGCCCGAGACACTTAATTAATTGAATGAAAAATTAAGCTGGAATATCGTATACTTGGTACCAGCCGGTTACCTCTCTCGAGCCCAATATACTGCGCAGGCTGACCTCCTACCCATGGAAGAAGCCGACGATCATGACATATTATGGTGAATGAGCCACAAGGAAACCCTTCTAGTTTTTGCTGTCAAATCTGACTTCTGTTTTTCACTTCCTGTAGTAGCTCAGATGTGTGTGTAACGACTTGGGATTTTTACCAGGTCACCAAATAAAATCTGACGTTGCACAGGTAACGTGCATGTCGCCCAATCTTGCTCTGGTGTCTATCAAAACTGTAAGCAGACATCACTGTTGTATTTCACCAATTCTACCTGCCGACAGTGCACGCGCAACATATTTTATCATATCTAAATATGGCACGATTGCTATCAAAACAACATGTTCTATGATTATATTTTTTCTGAAATTCTGAAGGAATTACATCACATCTGCAAGAACCCTACCCATTCAGGTGGGCTAAACATAGTGACATGAATTTTCGACAATTTCACCCTTAAACACTCAACTTCTGATGTCAGTTTTGGCTAAATGCTCAGCCTTGTAATCAATAATTTTCAAGAGTATGTACATCGTCATTCCGTGGCAATTGCCTAAGCTAATGCACTTACCAAGTTACGGATCCAAGTGGCTAATGAATCAAAAGTACTTTATCATATTTGCACATATTTCAGCTCATGCAACTATGTAACTAGTTGCTCATATATTTGGAATTAGTGCATGCTCCACTTGTTAAACACCTAAGTAAAACCAGGAAAAGTTTCAAAATAGAATGTCACTCAATCTTGACTTATCCATGATAGAATGTCACTCAATCTTGACTTATCCATGATAGAATGACACTCAATCCTGACTTATCCATGATAGAATGGGAGACACTGATGTGAATTAACACTAACAACGTAATAAGTGAAAAGCAACAAGAATGAACAGAAAAGAAGAGAAAAATACATACCCTTTTCAGACACACGTAAAGAGGGGACAGACATAAACGTATGGGGGACAAACATACACATATAGAGGGGACAGACATAAACGTATAGAGGGGATGCTGAGGTGCACCAGCCAGGTTAAAAAATATTTTTCTTCAAAAAAGTATCATTTCGCACATAGGCCTAAATACTATAGATATACACACAATAGTAATTCACCACCCACTATGTGGTAATCCAACAATAACATAAAATAGTGTCTGTGGGGCAGCAATAGAAAACCATTTTAACCATACTCTTTCTGAAGAGACTGTATCATTGCATCAAGTTGGTCGTTTTCTTTGCGTAGGTTTTGCAACTCCACATCATCTGAAGAATCCATTTTCTATCCTGCAATAAAATCATTGAAAATATGTATATGTATGTATATGTTACTGCTGCATGGTCTAAGTTAACATAAACCTCTGGCCAGACACACAACACAATTTTTTCATTAAAAATGCCTCAATTCTGTTACACCTACAATTCATGAAGACTGGATAACGCCGTTCCTTTGAAAATGCCTACGACATGTCTCAAGTGCGCTGTCCACGCACAAACTTACTCTAGAACAAGTTACTCTTAGAATGAATCGTCACTAAGCATTACAACATCTTCTCGTTGATCCCAACTTGTTCGATTCTATAGCCCAACAAGCTGGAAAGATGACCCCTGTAGCCAATATCTTACACGACTGATTAACTCCATTCTGGCATTTACAGTTCGAAGGCCAGCTCTCGTTTGTTCAATAATTGCTCTAATCTCCAAAAAGATCGTATCAAGCCTGACCGGGCTGTGCTGTTAAAAATAAAAGTTAAGTTATAACATATTTAAACACAAACCAAAAAAGCATTTCTGAATTTCTTGTCAAATGATGATCATGTTTAGTTTTTGAATCGCCAAGTTGATTGGCCTAACTACAACCGAAGTTATGACAATCTATTCTTTCCAAATGTACCACTTGGGTATGGGTTTGACTGTGTTGTGTAATAAGCTGGCAGATAATTGGCCTGCCTGTTGTCATACCAGACAAAAGACTGAGCTTCAGTTGGCAGTTAACAAAGGAGCTAGATGTTATCACATGCTCACAACCTCTACGTCGGGTAACGTCACTGAACAGGAGAACGCCGTCATGGTTTGAGGGCTTTGTGGACGTTAGACTAGTGTAACTTGACCCACATGTGTTTACTTACTTCACATTATCGAGGTGGGGTAACTTGTTCTAGGGTAACATGCGCCTCTCATCCCTATCTGTCCAAAAACCTGGGGCATGGCGGAAGTAATTATCAGCTGTAGTAACCTGCCATATTTGCTCAGGTTGTTCATTGTCATGCAGAGCGACAACTTGAGCCTAGTGTGTACTGTGGATGCTCCACTTGAAGTAGGGCAAGTTGTCCCAGTGTAAGTCTGGGACATGCTATAAACTCCAGGGAGCTAAGCAGCCTATGAAATGGGTTTAGAGGAGGGGATGTCGTGTGGCTGCATGCATGATCCAATGGTTGCATTTTAATTTTCAATTTTCTGCTATAGTTTCAGGTACCATTTTCAAGTTCATCATTTTATTACTGATTTGGGATGTTAGTTCAGTTCAGCTTATTAAGCCACTATGGGAGAACATTTTTTTCTAATAAATTTCTGTCTGATTGCAGAGTGAATACTGTGATTTTGGAAAGTCAGCAAATCGTTGTTTTAGGGGAACACCAAAAAACATTTGTTTGAAAGCCCTGGGGACTAGAATGGAGGATAGGGTAATATAATAATTTAGTCAGTGCAAATACTTATCTGGACAGAACCTGCTAGGCCTTACTACATGAGCTGCGCACTCAAGGGAGCTCGGGGGAGGGCCCAGCCCCCCATGCACCATAGACTATAGTAATCTATGCATGCACTTTCAGATGTGCTCAGTGCGCCGCCCATCGCAACATAGGGCCATTAGGGGACCACTGAGTCTATATATTGCACCCGCTCAGTTCTGCGCCGTCCATGTTAACGACCGTCAGAACAGGGCACGTAAGCCCCATCGTCTACTAGAAGGATGACTGAACATCTATGCAGGGCTTCAAATCCGTGTTAGAACATAGATTACAGACAACAGATTCGCAACTCCGACATTTTCTTACATACATGCTAGCCAAGAGGCGCACCGCCACTCTCCTGACATTTCTGGTACAGTTTCCGGTTAGTGTATTTTGACGAGAAATATTTGCATCTACTTTACTGTCCAAAACAACGAAAAAATATTAATTTCGGCATTGAAACGCTTTTCAAAGTCTTTCAATAGTAGAAGTGTTGGTATTGTGAGTACTTTTGGCAATGCTACTGGTAATTAATTACAAAATTGAAACTTCGGTGCCGACTGATTATGTCGTCTGCTTGCCCAATAGTACCCTCCAATGAGCTATATATATTTATCTCATTGGTACCCTCTGACAAAGCGCCACTTTCTATACTGCAAAAACTTTCGTTCAGCACCGACTGTGATACAGTCTGTAGCCCAATAGTTATCGGACAGTTTGTGATTTATGGTTCACATAGGCCAACTGAGAAAACTACGAAAGCATGTTTGTGCGCAAATTCCAAGGAGTACCTGTGAATGCAAAAGATACTTAACGACGTTTTTGGTTTAGAAAAATATCAATTTTGTTCGAATTAAAAAATGCGCCTCTGCAACGATTTGACTAGTTTAACCTTTGCATGTTTATAAGCAAGATTTGGATTACTGCAACATTTCGATCACCCATAGATTATATACACCCATAGACTATAGATACTAATATCTATAGTACGACATCTAATCAACCATGGTTAAAAGTGTCCCAGAATTCTTACCGAACTCAGAGAACCAGCCTGAGCCACCCAATTTTGAAGACTGAGAGCTTCGCAGCTTGTTCTTGTCAAGGTCAACCAAGGGGGTTAACTATTGTCTTGGGGTCAACAGGCTAACAGCCACACTAACATAATCGCAAGACTTTGCAGTCTTCAATCGTTGTAAGAAACAAAAAGTTACATTGTCGTCGCAAGCAAATTTACTTTGTATCACACTATCTAAAGCGGGAAATTGAGCTTACCTCGTGCTCTGTGACGTCATTACCAAAAGTGATTGGTAAACGCCCTCTTATACCCATAAATGGAAATATAACTTTCCGTCTGCAAGTCAATCTTTCTGCGTTGCTTAGTTTCGATATTAAAATTGCGACACGTGCTCATATCTCCTATAAAGCAATGCACGCGCAAAACGAGCGTTTCAGAGTTGATTTGAACTGCGAAGAGGTGGCATCGGTAGTTAGTTTTCGTTTTGATTTTGCAGCTGTTTGATCTCAGAAATGCGTGAAATCGTACATTTACAAGCCGGACAGTGTGGTAATCAGATAGGTGCCAAGGTAAGAGCAGCAAAGCCGTCATGCATAATACATTCTAAAAATTCAACCGATTTCGAACAAAATGAGGATCAAGTGAAAAATGTGTCGAAAATATTATCTAGTAGGTAATCTTAGCTGCCGAGAATTAAGTGTGTCTTCTCGCTCACAGTTGTTCACCAATTAAATGTGCTTTCATTTTTCAAACTTGTGCAGAGTATTGATAAAAATGATTACTTTTCAGTTTTGGGAAGTCATATCCGACGAGCATGGCATTGACCCAACTGGAACATACCATGGTGATTCAGATCTGCAGCTAGAAAGAATAAATGTGTATTATAACGAAGCAACAGGTAACGATATCTCTTTTATGCAAAAATAAATTGAGTTAATCCATTAATGCCTAATGAAACAAAAAAAATCTTGAGTGAAAAACATACGTGTTTAGACCAAAGAAGGGGGATGTGAAAGTCTTGAAGTTAGCCTCAAGTTTTCTGTATTTATTAAATGACTTAGAAACTGCTCAAGAATATAGGGAAAACAGTGGTGGGGAAATTTTTCAGAATCGATTAAGTTGTTTTTGATTCACTAAATTGTTCATACTCTACATGTCGCGTGTTTCGTCCAATTCGCACGAAATTCAAACATAACCTCTAGTTCCTTAATAGCTGGACCCCTATTGTTTTTCGTCACGATCGGATTCAAGGTGACGGATGTGGTTGCCATTTTGTTTTCAATTCAAATCTATATAGAGGCCGCAATATTTGACATACATGGCTGAAAATGAGACGGATTATTGTACCAGACAAGTATTACAAGTGTGCTGGAAATTATTCACTTCCAGTTGGAGATGGCAGAAAGATTGACCATTGCGTATGGTAGGGTGAGCAAACCAAAATGCCAATTTCATCAAAAACACATGAACATGGTTTCAAATGAGAGATCTTTACTTGCCATTTGCTATTACTTTTTGAATTTTTAAAATCATTGCATGGTTCTTGAGTTCTAGACCCGCAAAAATGGCCATTTTTTAGCTAATGAACCCTCAAATATTTCAAGGCAAATTTGTTGGCATGTTAAGATCTGTAATCGAAAAACTTGGGCCCACTGTTGCTCTAAACCAAGATGACAAGTACATTCCATACAGGTAAACAACAAAATAAAAACCACACCATAAAATGTTATATTTTGCAACGGAGGAAATAATCCAAATTTTGAGATTCATTGTCGCCAGCTTGTGACAGATTATCTTTGAACCCAAAACGAAACTTAATTGTAAAAAGATAATTTTAAACCTGAAAGAACGATGTCGTTGAAAAAGTCACCACACATTATGTACCGTTCTCCTGGTGTGTAAAAATCAAGAAATTTCCTCTATCAAGATCTAATTTAGAATCGCGCTTGATTCAACTTTTCAAGCATTCCTTTTGTGTTGGTTCACAATACTGTGGTTAAGCTGGTCAGCCTACAGTCACACAAAGGAATCAACAGGTGCAAGTTAAGTCTAATTTCTCAGGAACTCAACAGTTTTTCTCTATTTGAAGCTTTTTGGTAAAAGTATTTCATAAAAAAACACATCTGCTTCACAAAATTTGTTGAAAGTTGTTTGCAAATTGTATTTTTAAATATGGGTTAGGGTCAAAGGCCCTGTTTATAATTGCTGTCAGCTTATCAGATGAAAGCAGACAATAAGAGAGCTGGACTATGTAAACATTGGTTTGTCAATGTCAAACTGATAAGGACAGGGTTGTATCCCCAGTGGCAGACCAGTCAATCCTGATACTCATTCCACAGCGCGGGTGAGTAACGATATCAAGAATTGGTAATGCTTGGCAAAAAAAGTCAATTAGGTTTTGATAATTTTTTAAAGAAATTGCAAAAAAATGAACTTTTACAGCAAATACATACAAAAAGTGCCAAAACGTCGAAATAACGATATTTCAAAGAATTTTGTCATGAAAACCGATTATTATTTTTGAAATATTTTATATCCTATCCATGCCACTGTAATCATAAACTACCTAACGTACTACATACTACAAAAAGGAAGCACAAATTTTAATTAAATAAATTTCAACGAAACCCTAAAATTTTCTATAACTTCAAGTCGATTATTATACAGCATGAAGAATATCGTGATGGAAACTTTGTGTAGTTAGGAACATCCAAAAGGGTCAACTTAAAATTCTAAAAGAAATTTTATGTAGTGCCATCTCGATTTTGCTGTGATTTACAGGAAAATCTAATTTTAAATAAAATTGAACTACTTGCAGCGTCCCACAAGGCGAGAAAGTGATAACAATGAATATATTTTCACTTAATGTTAAAAACTTAGTCTTATCCTAACTTTTCAACTCTAACTAATTTCAAAAATATGTACCATTTTAAGACACTTTGTTTGTCCCAAGTTTCCTGTATTTCATGAAAATTATTGCCAGAACTTGCTCTAGCGACAATTGACCAGTCATGTTCCAGATAAGCTTGAACTCTGAAGAGGTCAACATGGATTTTTAAATTTGTGAGCACCTGGCTTTTTGTGTGTGTTCCTGCATGGACCATGCTTAATCAACTGATTAAAGTTTAATTGAAATGGGTTAGGTTAAGATTGATGATGATGATGACATTGAGAGTACACTTTGAAAAAAATCAGGTCAGGAAATTAGGAGGTGGTAAATTGTCAAAATCAAATTTTCTAATATTTTTATCAACAAAATTAAGAGTGTACACTCAGGGTTGAATTCAAAAAATTTTCACAAATCATTTGATATCAAAACCATGGGAATTGGTTCAGAAACGTCCATCCAGCAGCAAAAATTTAGCAGTGAGTAAAAAATGTGTGAAGTGCTTGCATTACTTTAATTTTTAAAACGTTCATCAATGTCCCATTCTGTTTTAATGGAGATTAATAGAAAGGAGAAAATTTAAGTATTTCGCTGGCACACTTCTTTTTTGCCATTAGTATCCTAACATATATGACCTTGTGAAAACCATGAAAAATAGCAAAATTTCTCTCTCTGCCTTATTGATTTGCTCACCCTACCTATGGGCACTTCGATTTCGGAACAGAAACGTTTTGTCCTGTAGAGGGCACATAATTGGATCAAGAGCTTCAAAAATTTTTGTGTTGGTTTCCTCTAGCTAGCTATTTTCGAGTACTGCTTAACTGGAACTTGTTTTGAAAATGGTAGATCTGACGCATTTTCATTAATTTTCAATTGTGCTTAAGGGTGCCATATTGAACGGGAAAAATAACGAGAATTTTTGCATGTGGATTCTTTAAGGTATATATGCCCTTTCAAATGACCTGGAACAATATTTTCTCAGACTTCCTGTTTTTGAGTTATCTGAAATCAACTTCAAAAAATGCAATGTTGAAAATTTTCAAAAAATTCTGAAATTTTGTGAAACTACTGTATTCGCCCCCAATAAGCGCCCATGCCCCTATAAGCGCCCCCCCCAAGCATTTTCAGACTTTGCAAAAATGAGCGCCCAGTCCATGAACGCCATGTACATGCGAAAAATGCCTTACCTACTGCTCTAAAATTCTACAGTAGCATCTTCAATTTATCAATAAGATCCGACAATCCTGAAAAAATCATTGCGCGCACAATTTGTAGACCACGAACCTCGCCCCTATGTCGCTATTTAGCTGTGACTATACACTTCAAACTTTTGCTGTGCTTCAAAAAGAACGCAAAAGTTTTGCTGATCTTGTGAGAGACGTGTCCCATTATGGTCTGGCCTTTCAGAACAGACACAGCGTACATGTCAAAGGGATTGTATTGTACCTTTCCCGTACAGATCTTCTCCCTCAACAGGAATCCAAATTTCTTTGTATACATGAAAACCACGAATCAAAGACTAATAAAAACTTGACCTTTGTCAAAAGCATGTGGCCAGGAAGCGCGCGCCACATACAAAACCTGTCGTTGAAGATTAGTCTTCGGGAACTATCTATTCTTGAAACATGTAGCATAGCGTTGGCAAGAAATAAATGCTGGCACTGGTATTTCCAAGTTCTTAAATACCGTAAAAACATTTGCGTTATTTATAGGGGGAGTTATATTAATCGTAACTGGTGTTTTTAAAATCAAAATGGCCCACCGATAGTGAACACTTCTGCACCCTTACACCCCCCGAATCTCCCGAAAAATAACTGTTAGACTGTCACGCATTCAGTCACCCAGCGACTCAATATCGGCCTTACTGAGAATGTTTTTTTTTATAGCAGATGAGATCAAAAAGTGATAAATAAAACGCGTTCTGCCTTTCTGGCAAAAGGTACCCGCTCATCCAAAACCTTTACGGCAAACAGATGGCGCTGGATGCAATGATGCTTTACTAACAGGCAGCGCTGCTCACAGTCATGTGACATTCTTGTCACGTGTGAACTGAATCTTGACCCAGCACCTTGACCTACATTCTACAGCTGCTAACGTCACATCGCCGTTGTGACAACGTGACATGATGAGCTCAGTGCTTCACTCTTTGTTTATACTGTCAGCTGTTATTAATCATGGCCACCAACATGTTCATAGTGCATGGTTCAGGTCGTTAAATAGATTCTATATAAGTTGAAACCACTCTCTTTTGCCGTAGTGTTGATAGAACATAAAATATTACAGACGTTTCTACTTGGTGAACCATCAGCTGCCGTGCCGTGCCACGGCCAGTCCGGTATGCTGGGCTGTTGTTGGCTAACGAGACAATGAACGAAAAAGAAAATATCGCAAGAGAATAAAACCTAATATGTATATCACCATGTATAATTCAAGCATAATTAAAAAATATAGTGGTTATATTTCAACCTAATTAAAATTATGGTGTTGAGTTGCCAAAATCTCGCCGGGCGGAAAAGTGGCCGGGCCCGGTTTAGTAGCCTCACCATGGTCACGTTCATTGAATATATATTTTACCCCAGCGTTTAGGCCGAGCAACCACAACAGCATAGATTATGAACACTTTCATCTTAATTATATGTTATAAATAGTTATTACAAATGGGGTTTTAAACATGGAATGTTGGACACAAAGATTTCTTTTCCACACTGAAGTTCGCCACTCATCAGGACATACACTGTCTGGTTCTTGAACTCACGTGACCTGTGGCTACAGTCAGCAGCAGAAGAATGTAGGTCAAGGTGCTTGGTTAAGATTCTCTGGCAGACAGTCTTATTTGAGCGATAAAATGAAACGTGATTGGTGAGAAGCGCCATCTGTTTGTCGTAAAGGTTTTGGATGAGCGGGTACCTTTTGCGCCTTACTGCTTGTGTTATCTTTAGTTGCAAACTTAGATCGTTACATCGCGTTTACCCTGGAAAATGAACTCTGATGACACCCACATGCTCAATAATTGACACAATACGCAGCCGAACTTCAAAACAAGTGTCACGTGACAACAATATGTGTGTTCGTCTAGATTTTTCTCGTGTTGCGGGTACGATCTAGCACAGATTTGGACTTAATATGCAGTTAATCCGGACTGCACAGGAACTTGAATATGTTAGGGACGCTATTTTGAACACTTATAAGCAAGACTTCAGGTAATTTGTCGAGTTGAAGCTATATTTTTACTCAAGAACTCAAGTTGACCAATCAGCGATCGCGAGGCAGCTACACATTGGGGTTTTCTCGGAAAAATGCTCGTAATTCAACAACAAAGTTTTGATAGCAATGCACTGCAATTAGGTAGAAACTCATAGGTTACAGATGCGTCACAGAGCGTGAATTTGATGAATTCTGGCTTACGATTTCACCTGTTTTGGAGACCTGGTTTGAACCACTTTAGGCTGTAGCACACCCCTTCCTGAAGCGAATTTTTCTAAGCGCCGTCGGCGCTTAAAGGTGAATACAGTAATTTGTTTGAGTTTTGAATGGGCTTTCAGATGTTTTCCATTTTTCGCTACATCTCGTTTTCGAATCGGGATTATCTGATGACGCTGTTCCTTTGTTGACTGATTTTTGCTGCACTTTTGTTGGTTTATCGTCTATTGAACAAGACTATATCTCTTACTCATTTCTGACATATTCATTCATCACATGATTGTTATCATCATGTTCATCAGCGACTTTATCATCGTCATCTCTATTGTCGCCTTTCTGTTAATTTCACCAAGTGTCGCTCCTGAGCACTTTCAGTTCTTAGATTTCAGTGTTTTTCTTAAGTGATGATGTTGGTGCCAAATCAACAAATCATATCACTTGTCAACATCCCTGGAAGAGATATGCAAATATTATATTCGTTTCTTAACTTTTTTTAATACTGAGTCGGTACTTTTCAGGTGGGAAATATGTTCCTCGTGCTGTTTTGGTGGACCTTGAGCCTGGCACAATGGACTCTGTACGATCTGGACCATTTGGACAAATTTTCAGACCAGACAATTTTGTTTTTGGACAAAGCGGTGCAGGAAACAACTGGGCAAAGGGTCACTACACAGAAGGGGCGGAGCTTGTAGACTCTGTACTTGATGTTGTCCGCAAAGAAGCCGAAAGTTGCGATTGTCTTCAGGGATTCCAACTAACACACTCCCTCGGTGGGGGCACTGGGTCTGGAATGGGAACTCTCCTCATCAGCAAGATCCGTGAAGAATATCCTGACAGAATCATGAACACTTTCTCCGTTGTACCATCCCCTAAAGTATCAGACACTGTTGTAGAGCCATACAATGCCACACTCTCCGTCCATCAGCTGGTTGAGAACACTGATGAAACATACTGCATTGACAACGAAGCCCTGTATGATATCTGTTTCCGTACTCTCAAGCTCACAACGCCCACCTATGGTGATCTGAATCATCTCGTCTCCGCCACAATGTCCGGTGTCACCACCTGCCTTCGCTTCCCTGGTCAGCTGAACGCCGATCTCCGTAAACTGGCCGTCAACATGGTGCCCTTCCCGCGTCTCCACTTCTTCATGCCCGGTTTCGCTCCTCTCACCTCCCGTGGCAGCCAGCAGTATCGTGCCCTGACCGTCCCAGAACTCACCCAGCAGATGTTCGACGCCAAGAATATGATGGCCGCCTGTGATCCTCGTCATGGCCGATACCTCACCGTCGCTGCCATGTTCCGGGGACGCATGTCCATGAAGGAGGTCGACGAACAGATGTTGAACGTCCAGAACAAAAACAGCAGCTACTTTGTCGAATGGATCCCCAACAATGTCAAGACCGCTGTGTGCGATATCCCCCCTCGTGGTCTGAAGATGTCCGTCACCTTCATTGGCAACAGCACTGCCATCCAGGAACTCTTCAAGCGTATCTCTGAGCAATTCACCGCTATGTTCCGTCGCAAGGCTTTCCTTCATTGGTACACTGGTGAGGGTATGGACGAGATGGAGTTCACCGAGGCCGAGTCAAATATGAATGACTTGGTCTCTGAGTACCAACAGTACCAGGACGCCACCGCTGAGGAGGAGGGAGAGTTTGATGAGGAGGAAGAAGAGGAGGGTGTATAGACAAGAATAACACAATTTTTACAATTGGGCCTCAATAATAAACTGTCTTCTGGAAAAACACCTCAATGGTTATTTCTTTTAAAATTAAGACTATATTTTTATAAGTATTTGTACGTAAGTTTAGTTAAGTAGTGCATGTTGGGCTAATTTACTGACAATACGAATTATTGTTAACCATGGTCCATGTGTTGTTGTATAAGCAGGGTAAAGAATAAACCAAGAACTTATTAGCAGAATTAATACTTGTTGATTTTACAAAGTAGCATGACTTTGTACATATCCATTCAGGTGCAAAAATCAGAAAATGTACATGCAACTTGATTTGACAACAAAATGTGAGCTCCCACCAAATATTATGAATTTGTGGAAAATATCTTTTTGCCTATTTTACATTCTTCTGACAATACATGTATACATGTCTCCACGGAATATTGTTGAAATGCGCTACCTGAACAAAAACCTGTGGCCCATTCAAACAAAAACTTGATTTGGCCAAGAATTCATTTTTTGAGATTGTCAAAGGATGTATTCAACTTCTGTTTTGAGACGAGTCCATCTAACCAAGTTTCTGCAGACAAACCAACTGTCGGGTTTTTACAAAAATGCTCTAAAAACACAGGGTTTGATTTGACACTTGGTTTTGATGGACAGTTTTTGTAATATTTGCCCAATGGCTTGTCGGCAACAAACTGGGAACAATTGCGCTCCCCATATTAGGAGGTTGAAAAGCAGTCATCGCTATTTGCCTACAGTTCCAACAGATTGGGTCTTGTAAGTTACTAAGAGGTCATGTGGCAAAGTGTGCACCCATTTGGGAAACTATAATTATTGTTTAATAAAGAGTTGAGCAATTTCTATATTTTAACCTCATTACAACATACCCTGTTTCAAACATCAACAGTGATATAATGTACAAGGGAGCGATTCACATATATCATCACTGGAGGAGAAGGGGTTTGGAAACAATGACGGGAGGGGGGTTAGACTAATGGCGACGTCATCTTGTGGTTTATTAGAATCTGTCAGTACATAACGTTAGTTCAGACAGAAGAATTTACAAAATTCCAAAATTGAGACCTGCCGTTTCACGCTTCCGAGATTTGATATAAACACTAGGCTCACCTTATGAACACGTACACAAACGACAGCTCCACTACATCATTGACAATCATCGAAGTAACGATACTCATTAAGTCATGATCATGACATTCAGCAACAGGCGTAGTCATGTTTTGCGAGGTATGTGATTTTCATTGTCAGCTTGTTACGCATACATGTATGCAGTGTTACGAGGGAATTTCTTTTTTTCATTACATGAAATACACCAGAGTTGTTTTACTTTGCTTCCATACTATACAGAAATAGATAAAGTGTTCTAACTTAATTTTACAAGAGCAACGTGGAGTGTTGAAATGCCCTCTATTACAAAACTATTTGCCCATATAGGTGAAAATTCCACTACAGTACTCCAAAGATGCAAGCGTAGAAACTGAAATTGTCACTAAGAGGAACAGCGGTAGTCAGAGCCGTCCACAAAGTCATGGACAGTCACAGTTACATTCAGTAGACCTATAACCAAGCTCACAAAAAATACAAAATCACCAAAAGTGGAAGCCACCACAGTTGTCAGATCCATCTGGAAATTACCACAAGAGACCGCCACAGATGTCAGATCCATCTGGAAATCACCACAAGAGACTGCCACAGTTGTCAGATCCATCTGGAAATCACCACAAGAGACCGCCACAGTTGTCAGATCCATCTGGAAATTACCACAAGAGACCGCCAGTTGTCAGATCCATCTAGAAATCTGCGTCAGCCATGATCTTTTCATCAGGAACAAAACTGCCAAGTTAAATAATAATCTTTTGAGCAGTTTAGCGGACAACGAGGCAGCCGCCAAAAACGGATTCAAAATCATGCATAGAAAAATGGCCCGTACGTGGAGCAGATTATGTCGAATCCGCCAGACAATGAAAAGTTACTGTCATCTAGCATAAGAAACACAAAGTCATCTGTTGCTACCCCCCAAGGAACACATCTCCCAAATTCCAAAAAGATCTTCCAAAGAGCTAACAAGATACAGCTATCTACAAGAAAACAAAACTGAAGCTAGAGGGCACCAGAGCTGTAAAACCTGTCTGAAAATTAACATCAGTTGCAGGCTTCTCATCAGGAAAAAATCTGCCACTGCTCATAATGATCCTTTGACTTGCTTAGAGGATGGAGAGGCCAATAACAAAAGTGCACTCAAAACATTTAATGACCACCAGGTGGCACAAAATATGTTAAGTCAATCCAAAAATTATAATTTTTCATAATCTTAGAAACCTATGTGCCAAATCTTATGAAAATCCAGTAAGTAACTCAAAACATACAGAGGCAAACATAACAAGAGCAACGGGGAGCGTTGAAATGCACCCTCGAATGCACTCCAAATGGGGTGCTTCTTGGGTGTTTATTTTGATCATAAAAATAACCACTGGATGGTGCAAAATACTTCGAATCCATCAAAAAACAGGTAAATGACACAGTTTTTAACAGAAAGCTATTTACCACAATGCATGAAAATCCGCCGAGAAACTTTAAGGAAAACAGCAAAACGGAAAAAATGAAATTGCCACTAGGGGACAAAGCGTTCGTCGGATCCATCTGAAAGTTGTCGTCTTCTGTTGTCAACTTCATATGAATACACGTGCTAAATTTAACAAAGATCCTGCAGATGGCTTATCAGATACAGCTAAGGGGGCAAAAAACAAAACAGCCACTAGGAGGCACCACAGCAACTGAAGTCGGAAAACCATCGTCAACCATCCCCTTCACACTAAGAACATATAAGCCAATTTTCACAATTATACTACGAGTGGTTTGGTTTACAGAGGGCGGACACTAAAAACAGACAAGAAAACAGTACAAATGGCCACTAAATGGCAAAAATTCATTGAATCCATCTGAAAACCGGAAAATGTTACCGTTTCTTTAAAAGACAGCCACTTAAAAAAAAATTAAAGGGAAATTCGTCGAGGAACTTCAGAGAAATGGAGGAAAGCGGAAAAAATGAAATAGCCACTAGGGGGCACAGTATTCATCGGATCCGTCTGAAAGTCGTCATCTTCCGTTGTTAACTTCATATGCATATACATACTAAACTTAATAAAGATTCTGCAGAGGGCTTAGGAGATGCAGGTATTGGGACAAAATAAAACAAAACTACCACTAAGAAGCACCGCAGTAGTCGAAGTCGTCGGAAAATCATGGTCAACTGTCCTCTTCATAGTAAAAACATACATGGCAATTTTCACAATCGTCCTTAAAGTGGTTTAGTTGATAGAGGGGCGGACGCCAATAAACGGACTCCAAAATAGTAAAAATGGCCACTAGATGGCGTAAAATGTCTCAAATACATCCAAAAACAGGAGGATAGCATCATTTCATTAACACATGCCAAAATGCCAAGTTCTATGAAAATCGGTTGAGGACCCTTGAAGATACAGAGGCAAACGTAAAAAACCAAATTGTCACTAGAGGGCACAGTGGTATTCGGGGCCGATCTGAAACTCGTTGCCCTCTGTCGTCAACCCCATAGGAACACACCTGCCAAATTTCAATACGATCCTGCAAGTGATTTAGGAGATGCATACGCCAGATGCTCGGACAGAGATGACGGCAATATAAAAACTAAAGTTGCAATTAGAGGGCAGACCGGTGGTCGAATTGGCTAGAAATTCATCGCCGTCTACTTTACAGATCTACATCTGTCAAATCTCATTAAGGTCCTGCAAGGCGTTTACAGGATACAGCAGCCATAGGCACCCACATATAAATATGTGGGCAGATAAAAAGGCTGCCCATATTGAAACATTTTGTTTTTCCCACCCTACTTTCAATCCTCTGACGCAGTTAGGTATGAAAATATTTGTTATGATTGGTTTGATAGCTGAAATGCTGTATTTTATTTCATTACTGAATACAACAGCAGCAAATGCAACTTACGGTGGAAAAGCAACGGGGGTGTGCCTGTGATGATATCATTA
The DNA here is from genome assembly GCA_002633005.1 of Phoronis australis. Taxonomy (NCBI): domain Eukaryota; kingdom Metazoa; phylum Phoronida; family Phoronidae; genus Phoronis; species Phoronis australis. The sequence goes on from NMRA01000015.1 coordinate 316,352, forward strand.
GAGGCTGGTGATGACAGAGGGGGATAAAAACTGACAAATTTTGGACGACGTAATATGTGAACGCTCCCCAACTTCCAAGTCCAAATTTTATGTAATCTATCTATATCTATCCTCATTACAACAAAATATCATTACAACATACAGAATTTTGAAGGTCCTTGTATGCTGTACTGAGTTTTGACTGAGTGTACAGGGCAGTCTTAAATTCATTTAATAACCAACTTCAACACATCATGACACTGAAGTGCAATTATTAGATTTAAGACCAAAAATGAAAAGTAGCAGCAGATTAGGGCTAACACAACACAACTTACTGTTACCAGAAAACTGGTGGTGAATGGCAAACACACATTTTGCTAACATTAGAAATGTAGGTAATTCATTTCCATGAACCCCTTGTTGCTTAATTTCTGTGTAACCCAAGATCAGCAATAATAAGTTGTGTTTCACTATTCCACTAGATTAGCCCGAGTATCTGACTACAGCTTCAGAGACTATTATCAGGAAGAAATATTCACATCCTTTAAACCAAAAGATGACACTCAAAATGTACACATATACAATTAAATTAACAAAAACAAGAAACATAATTAAAGCACCAAAGTTCCAACAAAGACACATGCAAATTAAGGTAGAATGTCATTGCCCTGCAACCACTGTTCCTAACAAATCACAAACACAAAACAGAGAAAGTATTCAAACTAATGACAATTTTTATTTAAAATAATGCTTAACTGGAACTTTTGAGTTTGTAAAAGGCAGCAACAAAAGAAGCATATTTCAGCCATTTACGACTATTGCTCTTTCGAAATGTCATTCTCTTACGTTTCCCAAATCGTAGATTTAATTCACAGGTAACAAAACTCCACAAAGCTGTCTCACATTTATCCTGCTTTTTCACTTGTAAAAGACAGAACAGAAAGGGGATTGTGAGACCTGCAATGATACTTGCGACTTTATTGAAAAGCAAAAATTTGCATTTTGATATTTAACAAGTTCAGAAAAATTTGCGAGTTGCGACAAGAGAGCAAGATCTTGCTAACACTCGAGAAAAGAAATTAAAAACTCTGCCAAAGATTGGAGATGAGGAAATCTCGTGAATGATGTTTGCAATTTGTCACCAACAGACAGACATAGCCCAGTAAAATAAGGGCTACACAAAAATTAGCCTGACACTACACCTGCAGTGCTGGCCATGTGACACTATAGCTACAGTGCTGGCCATGTGACACTATAGCTACAGTGCTGGCCATGTGACACTATAGCTGCAGTGCTGGCCATGTGACACTGCAGCTGCAGTGCTGGCCATGTGACATTATAGCTGCAGTGCTGGCCATGTGACACTATAGCTGCATTGCTGGCCATGTGACATTATAGCTGCAGTGCTGGCCATTTGACACTATAGCTGCAGTGCTGGCCATGTGACACTCTAGCTACAGTGCTGGCCATGTGACACTGTAGCTGCAGTGCAGGCCATGTGACACTATAGCTGCAGTGCTGGCCATGTGACACTATAGCTGCAGTGCTGGCCATATAGAGTGACTACTTAAAATCAGCATGTTGGTCACGAGCTAGCCTTTGTGCTGCAAACAAACATGTTCCTATCATATACATATTTGACTGTAAACCCATAATCATACTTAACCCCAATCCAATAAACCAGTTCACAAACTGTTCGCCTGGCAATAAACTAAACTATATGACACAGTGGCCAATTCCATGAAAACTATACACTTGACAATAATAAAGGCAGAACATTACGTTGAATGCCTTACTGACAACCAGCTTTAAAAAGCTCATCCACAAAACAGGCAGCCATGAGACTGAATGTTGCTCTAGCAAAACATACCTAAACCTTTTATCCTGTTCAATGAATCCTCAACAAATTCCTCCTGGCTAAATGAGAATATTCAGCACAATTAAACATGTTCAAAATATTCCTATTCCCAAATGAATCATCCAATATCACTAGACAAACACAAGTGTCAAAAAGCCATACATATTTACCGGGAAGGCTAACCCTTCCAAATGTTGGTCATCTCAACTCCTAATGATAGTGGGACAGGAGATCGTTTGCTATCAGATAATCTTGTCACCAGTTTTTGGGGCTACTTACCCAATTTCATGATTAGGGCGCACGTAGTGTGGAACCATACTTTTGACTATAGGATGCACTTCATGGAATTCTAGGTGCATCACAGGTCTGGCAATGAGTGAACACCAGGGCCTACCCAACCTCTTAAATAGGGTTGAAGGCCCGCCAAAATGCATTTTATTAACTAACAGGTTCACATAAGCGACTCCTGTCACCACTGTTGACAAATCCTACTTCACATCCAGCAATTATTCACAGGAAAAGATTTAAAACACTCACTGCTGCGCAACATTTGCAACTGTGTCCGAATTCATTTTCTTCAAATTTTTTCTCTTTTTGCTACTGACCTTTGAAACAACACGTCTCAGACTCTTGCTGGCATCTATGGCCAGGTTTTGTTTAATGTTATACTTCTCTCCGATTCGTGTACTGTTCCTTACAAACAAATCACTAAACAAAGGAAACCCAGTGATGTTAGGGGCCACAGTTGTTGCCTCGGGAATTATCTCATGACCAAACAGCTCATCAGTGGAGACGAATGGTTGCCGGTTCTCCTTAAACATTTGTCCCAGGATAATGTTAAGTGCTGACTCTGCAAACCGGTGACAGCCTGAGTAGCTGTATGGTGGCTTTCTCCTCATGGTGCAACCAGCGCGTTGCGCACCAGTTGGCCAGATGCACTCGTTGGTGAGTGCGCACTGCACCCAAGGCCGCATTAAACGGTCATGCACAGTCCGCGTGTTATAAATCATAAGGTGTTCTGTCTTCACCATGTGCTGGAAATAGTACTGGTCAGCTTTAGTGTTGAAGAACTTGTACATGCCTGGGTGGGTCAATGCTGAAGTGGGTTCGTTGCCGGTCCAAGCGGACAGCCCCACACGCTCGGCACGCCGCGTCACATTAGTCAGGTTGCCTGTGATGAACTGTTGCTTCAGCTCAGTCCAAAGTATTGCACCATACCTATCCAGGGCCAACTGAAACCAAATAAAAGCAGTTAAACAATGCACAGCAGAATATGTTAGAGATTGTGAGCACCTGTAGACAGAAATTATGTCCTTTAAAGGCATAGACCAATAAATTTATTTCCAAGGTTTGAGTTATGCACATTGCCATATCAGCATATTGACTATTAAAATGAGTTTAAAACAAAATAATCTATAGTCTATCATATAGCGTGCTAATATCAACATAAATCACATAATCACATTGTGTATAACCAATTAAGCACCTGCTCAATACCTCTCTAGAAGACACCGCTCCAACAGCGCTGCGTTCTGTAGACCCGACATTTACAAAAAAGCTAGTTTGATCACGTGCTTCACTTGTAATCCATGGCAATATCTCACAAAGTTCTCGCTTAGTTTCTTATGTCATCATAACACACCGCTTAGAGACAATATAATAGGAAAAAATAAATCTAACACGGGGATATTGTGGACCATGTAATACTACTGTAGAGAGGGAAGTGTTGTTAGTCACTTTCTAGAACAAATGCGAGATTCAGAAACTATGTTACGTACAAGACAGGTACAAGTTTGGTCTAATTAGTTAGTAAAGTTTTAGCAGACTGGCAGCAGACAACACAGCCGACTGCAGAGCCTACTTTAACACAGGCTCTTGAATAGTTGCTATAAAAATACAAATCCAGTGATTCTCTTTTGATTTTCGTCAGTTTGACTACAATAATGAAATAATTCTTCATTGTAAGCAAAAGAACTATGGGATTTTGAAGGAGCTTTAAAAGGGAACTGTAGAAAATATGATGCAGCAGTTAACCGGTTCTAACATACAAATAAAACTCATATTTACCCAAGATGTGTGCCAAACAATACCTGATTCATATTTATTGTCAAAAGACTGAAATCCTGACAGCAATCACTGATTGGCTGATATGTCAGTGACGTGGCTGGTCAGACCTCGGCTGCTTATCACATATCGCCGTGCCATATTGTGATGAGTTTACATCGTATTTTATCATTGTATCAGCCGGTATTTTTAAGTGTTTGCCACAGTGCTGTAAAAGGTTCGCTATGCCTTTCTGTATGGCTCCTGGTTGTTCGAACTCTTTGAAAAACATGTCTTCTAAGGGGATGGACGTCGCATACCACTGGCTGCCCTAGCCTTGGCTCAAAGCTATATACTAAATATACAGATTTGCGCCAATGTGGGTAAAAAATGGACAAACAAAATACGACTCAAAATTAGTGTCATTAAAACTACTCTCCTCTTTGAGTAAACTAACTTATTTACTGGTGTTGGAAACATTAGCGTTCTGTTGTTAATCGGCTGTTGCTAAAATTGCGATGCGTTTTCTTGGGTTGGCCTTTGGGGATTACGTCACCTGACCATGACCAGTTTCTTTTCTCCTCGATTCTTTTATGAACTGCTCTCTGTTACCGTTACAAGTTTTTAGTATTACAATACCAGCAAACCAATTTTTTAAACAAACCTTGCTGCTGCGAAGCTGTCATCTCCGGAAAGACGTGGCGCGTGCCACCGTGTCACGAGCGTGCTGTTTTTGAAAATGAACAACAGACTTTTCTTTGTTACAAAAGGCGGCAAATTATGCTAGAAAATGACATTTATTTGATTGTTTTCCACTTAAACGGCAGCAACAAACCAGGTTGATTACCAGATTTTGCATGCACTCCCACCAGACGTTAGCTTTACATGTTGATGTAAGTTTCACGACCAGGTGACGAGCATAGCTACCTGGGTAGTCAACGGGCTGTGTGAAATTTCGGGGTCTAACGGAGCTTAACACACAGTGGTGCAATAGTCTTCGGTAACTAACCAACCCTTAGAAAGTTTACAGAGCTGAGTATTCAGGGCTGGCAGCTAGCAGGCTGACTAGAGTCTGCACTGTCCACAGACACACCAGTGTAAATTGTTGATACAGGCTGGCTGCACTGACATATTTTCATCTGACGATGACTGGGCATCACTTTGTATTGCCTTGGCTCAAACAGGTATCCCTGGTGACCTGACATTTCTCACTAAAATTTCTTATTCTGACAATTTGAAAAATGCCACTTGACTGCACGCTAAAATAGGACATTGACTTGGCCCCACCAAACATGTCACGAGAAGCACCACTTCAAGCGAGTGATTTGTTTTGAGTTTCGTTAGGAAAAATGTATGTTTATTTTTTCAGTTGAATTATTTGTCAAATTAATCAATAACTCATAGAAAACTATGCAAAAATTTCTTCAGAATAAAATACAGTTCCCTTTTAAAAAATTTGTGTTTGTGGCAATCACACGTGCACGGTCAATTTTGCACCAGGCACACGTGCACTCTCAACTTTGCGCCAGGCACACGTGCACTATCAATTTTGCGCCACTGGTACACGCGCACTATCAACTTTGCGGCAGACACACGTGCACTATCAACTTTGCGCCAGGCACACGTGCACTCTCAACTTTGCACCAGGCACACGTGCACTCTCAACATTGCACCAGTTACATGTGCCCTCTCAACTTTGCGCCAGTCCCCATAAAATCACACCATTAACATTTGAATCCCGAAAGAAACATCAACGATTTTTAGTTACATAATTAAGGGAGTGCTAGATGACTTGACTGTAATAAATGATAGCACATATACCGTATTCGTGGAACCATTTGTGTTCAATACCTGAATAGCCAACGGCTTGTAAGCACCGGTGTCGAGGTTGTGCACATGGGATGGGAATTCATCATAATCAAATTTCGTTATGTCACACCGTTCGGTGATATTACAAAACACGACCAGCTGAAAATGAAAGGTGTTGATGAGAGTACACATTGGATAGCAATACTAAAGGTCAGGGTCAGATTAGGTTCAGACTACAAAAACCTAAACAAACACACTGTATGATTCAAGTACAAGTTAATTTGAACCGTGCCATGCAATTGGTCAGTTTTTTGGAGAGTTTTAACAGCAAAGATTAGACCCTAACTCAAGTTATAATTGAATGAAAATTAGCAACTGACCTTTTTACCGATAGAAAAATCTGGGATGCATTCGGCAGATTCAAGACATTAGCTTCCACTGACAATGGAACAGAAACAGTGAAGTCTAATCCCGCAAGTTATGAATTCTGTCCCATAATTCAACATTCTAACCTCACCAACCAAGCACTTCAGTGGCTGCCATTCCACTTGCACCAACAAAATCACTAAATATGATGGTATGAAGTAATCTGGTAATACACTGTTGTGATGTTCACAAAATTAGTGCCACCATTAGTCAGGCATACTAGTTCCACATCGGCATTGAAATTATAATAAAAGACCATTCTTAATGGCTGATGTTTTCAAAAGTGCACATTTGTGAGACTGCTCTACACGAGACGCACTTTGACGCCGAACATTAATCTCTAACAGATAAGACTTACATCCCAGCACACATTTTGTATGCTTTTGAACAAGCCAATAGTTAAGGATAATCCCTAATCAAAATACCTTTTCCAACTCTCTGGCTCCCATGCCCAAATCAAAGACCATCAACTTCCGATTCTTCATGTGTTTTTGCATTGACCGCACCAGCAGTCTGACACTGTCAAAGTCACCGTCTGTCGCTGTCGTTACCACCATGGGCAGTTTCAGTCCAGCAGTGAGCTGCGACCGCACCGGGTGCAGCGTGGAGTTCTCGTTGAAACCCAATCGCTCTAGGTACCTAATAACCACATTAAAAACAATAATTAGGACACTCACAACACCTCTTAGCCACATCACGTGACTTAATGAACATTAGTCCAGTGGTCCGATGGCTCAGTGGCTAAAGCATCTGCATGCTTAGCAGAAAGTCCTGGAGTCAAGTCCTGGGGTCAAGTCTCGGACAGGGGCAAAATCTTCTCAGACTTATGTTCTTTAGATCATGTGATTAGGCCAACAGGTGGCGTGCAGGCCAGACTTAAAATGTTTGTGATCTATATTTCCATATGTACACACACACACGCACACTCACGCACACGCACACGCACACACCCACACACACACACCCACACCCACATATATTTTTAATTAGGGTACTAATTACACATTATGCATACATGGCAGACATTTTTGCCCTAACCATAACAATTTTTGTAAAAAAACATAGCAAACCATAGCAATGACAAAAACGAGTCAAAATATGGTCAACTTACCTATTAGAGGATCTTGCGTCTAGTAACTGAGAGTGTTGCTATACAAATTGGTAACTCCTTTGATCATGTCGAGCAACGGAAGGCTCGTGATATGATAGTATTTTGACAAAAGAGATTGCCAGTAAGATACAAAAAGATGATTTGAAAACTTTATTATGAACATTGGCAAAGATGCGTATTAATTAACAAAAATATGTAGCGCTACACCGTAGCACAACAGAAATGGCAAAAATACGTAATTCCAGTATTGGTTGACATGCATGCATTATGTGAGGGTAATAACAAAAATGCCACTATGGGGCACAGCACAAGCTGGGACAGTACAAAAATAGGCAAGACCTGCTCCATCCCAGATAGTCACATCTGCCAAATTCCAGACAGATAATTCATTCAACAGGTTTGAGGCAAATGGGTAGATACTGAGGCAAATGAATAAACTTAAACTGTGATTAGGGGCTATAACTGTTAAAACTAACCAAAATTCAAGGTAAGCTAGGTTTCCGTCAACAGAAATTTCATAATCATTTTTCAAACCATTTGACTTTTAAGCCGAATTTGTCTGAAAGTTGTCTTCATCATTCCTCACACCTGTTACATTTCTTAAAAAACCTGCAAGGGGCTCAGGAAATATAAGTGCACACATCAGATGAACAGACATTTGGTAGAGATAATGCACACACCAGATGAACAGACACATGATAGAGATGATGCATACATGAGATGGACAGACATATGTTAGAGATGATGCAGACATCAGATGAACAGACCTATGGTAGAGATGATGCATACATGAGATGGACAGACATATGGTAGAGATCATGCACACATGAGATGAACAGACATATGTTAGAGATGATGCAGACATCAGATGAACAGACCTATGGTAGAGATGATGCACAAATCAGATGAAATGACATACGACAGCAATATGCACTCAGGGAAGTATTCATACGTTACTTTGTAAAAATCTTTTGGTAATGGCAAGAATATAGTCAATTCGCCATATGCCAAAATAGAAACAATTAGGTTGGTTGAATATTTAAACAAGACTAAATGAGATATGATAGTAAGATAGACAATGCCAATACCCTACCTGTCATCGACATTCCAGATTTTCGGTGGAGCCTGCACATGGATCTTCACGTTCATGTTCTTGATCTTCTGTAGGTTGTTGGAGATGTGGTTGTGCGTCTCCGTCACGAACGTGCTGGCCATAATGTTGGGGTTAAACACTACCCACAGCGTAACGAATGTCAAAAAGAGCAACAGCAGCAAAACAACGTTTTTCACCTTCATCCTGTACAATACCATAATACGATGACGAGACGGCACCTCATCAAGAGAAGAAATGGCACTGCCAAGTTTTGAGTAGGTCCCGCCCGTCTTAGAGCGATGGCTGATAGTGTACATTGGTCAGCTGGAGCCACGCCCACTCAGCTACTCCCTTGTCAACCGATGCATTTCCTAAACTCTGGAAAAGTCAAGAGGCAGAACTACAATAACTTTTACGAGCTGACAGTTCGGTAAGTAATGAAATTTTTCCAGAGAAATCTCATTTAGACACCACCATCTTCTGCCATGGTAACTTGCCAGAAATCAATGATGTGTTTGCGAAAGGATGTTGGATAAAGTGCTGGTTCCAAACAGTAAAATGGTTAGAACGTTGTGTAAAGCAGCAAGTTTTTGAAAGAATTAATTTTCAGTTATTAAACAGAAGAGATGGACTGAGAATTAACCTACTGGTATCAAATATGTGGCCATAAGATTGACACAAGCTACCACGTGTTGCAAAAGCTTAAAACGAAATGTTGCTTTCATGGAAAAAATGGATTGTTTTGAAAAACGCAGTTAAGTCAAGGTCACGCCAACCACAGTTCTACAATAACCTCTCTGGTAATTTGCTGTGAACTGTATGCAATTCTTTGAAAAGAACAGTGCATTAAAGAATTGGCAAAAACAAAGACTGGCTAACAATGCTCAACTTCATAGCACTTAAGTTGACACATAAATGATTGTTCCAAGTTAAACTGCAGAATAACAGATTTATCATCATCCTTTTCGCACAATCACCAAATAAATTGATCAAGGAAAAGAATAGTTTTAAATTGTACTATAAATTTTATTTTGCTTACAAAGAGCTTGATGCTTATCATAACGCCAAATGCGACCTGGTAAAAATCCCGGGTCACCAAATGGTAAATGAGCTTCCCAAAACAAGGAAACCTTGTATCCAGAGTGAAAGTTATAGCACCCACAAACGACAGACACATGGTCGACAACAGTCAAAAACGAAAAAACAGGAGATCTGAATTAGGAAACCGACTAAAATGGACAAATGTCAACTGGAAAACAACAAAACGACCAGGCAGTGTTTTCTTTGTCGAGCAGAAAATCAGGAGTATTTACTGCCCTCAGAGACGACAAATGTTTCCCTCGGGACAAAATATCCTGCCAGGGCTCTCCTCCTCCGGAAGAGAAAAGCAGAAGATCAAGAATCATGTCTGTGCAGACATCCTGACAGGGCTCAACTGCTCCGGAAGAGAAGGCAGACGATCAGGAAGCATGTCTGTGCAGACATCCTGACAGGGCTCTGCTGCTCCGGAAAAGAAAGGCAGACAATCAGGACACATGTCTGTGTGGGTATCACGAAGGGTCCTTCCAGTTTTTGTCAAAAAATTCTGATTCCCGTCTGTTTACTTCCTATCCTGTAGTATTCTGAACAGAGATACACCCAGGTTTCAAAACCCCGCTCGCCAGCTGAGCGATTGAGCCAGAAAGTCTACTCGTTCAGCCCAAACTTCAGTCGCCAGGCCGCTTTGTGTCGGTCACCACAAATTTGCTGCCAACGCCAATAAAAATGATCGTTTCGTGCCTTGATGTCACCATCTATTAAGGCTAGTATCGTTTTTAGAAAATGCAGAATTCCTACCAAGAAACTTTTGACATCGATGAATTCCCTGCAACGCAAGACGTAGCCTTGGCGCAAAACTATATACTAATATACCGCTATGCGCCGATGTGGATAAAAGACTGACCAGATAAAATCTTAAACAAAATTATTATCATCAAAAAACTACTCATCCTTAAGTACTGTTGTTGCAATAATTGGCATTCTACCATTATTCTGCTGCTAAAATTGCGGCACTATCTTTATGTCGGCTTTCCGCGCCATGAAATATTGCGTCACCCATTGGCTAGTTTCTTTGTTTGCCGACTCTTCAATCAACTGTTGTTCTTTCACGAGGTTGCGTACACGTCACAGCAAATTATCGCAATTGGTTTCAATTCATGATAAGTTTTTAATATTTTAACACCAACAAACCGAATATCAGAACAAATTTTACTGTCATCTTCTCCCGAGAGACATCATAAAACTTTAGGAAATGGCGCGTGAACGGGTCACAAGCGTATTTGTTTTCAAAATGGTGACATACTTTTCATTGTTAGAAAAAGAGGAGAATGACACCATGAAAATGACGTTCATTAGATTGTTCTTCGTTTAAACGGCTGTGACGGGCAAGGCGAGTGCCAGTTGACTCCCAGATTTTGCATGCACCCCCCGCTGGTCTTTAGCTCTACATGTTGATGCTAGTTTCACGGCTACATGACGAGCAGAACCACCCGGGTTGTGTGCAATTTCGAGGACTGTCATAGCTCAACACAGTGGTACCTAACTGTACTTTGACAATAGTCTTCCTACAGCTAGCTGGCTGGCTGGATACGCAAGACGATATGTCATCCAACACAGTAACTACGTTTTAATTAAAATTGCATGCCATATTCTGTGTCTTGAAGCCAGGCCCGCCCTTTCTGCCAATCAGATTCAAAATCTCGCCTTCTCTTATTTTCCTCATAATCTGCGTGATATTTTCTTTTTTCCGCCGCAGTTTGCTTAGAAGGATTGACTCCCTCTAAAAAACACCACATTGTAACGCTTGACAAATGAAAACGAGAACACCCAAGACGATAGCACGTGCACCAGTCGTGCAGAAGTCAACACGCTTATCACGATTCTGCCTCGTAGAACAGCTTCCAATAATACTCATTGTCTCGCCAGTGACTACACCAAGATAGGGTGTGCTGTACTGCTATACCATATGGCTGGACCAAAATACAGGAAAAGCCTTTGCACCTGGAAATCTTATGGCCGCACCAAATATACTATTAACAATAACAATGATAATCATTCTAATACATGCGTTTTCAAAGTTATTATGTTTTGAATAATCTTGGTTTAATTACAATGTACAATAAGAAGTCAGTTCCAAGAAATATGGTCTTTCACTTGCGGTGAGCACATGGACCGGTCTTCGGTTCGGCCTTTCCCCGCTTTTGCTTCATTTTGGACTAGTCCACAAATTCCTTTGTACAGCCCCACCACATGTTGTACTCACTGTGTCCTTTTGTTTAGACGAATCGCATAACGGTTAACATCTACTGACTCAATAGGAGTGCACTGCACCGATGTTTTTTACTGCTCGAGCATCGAGACGCAGACCAAACTTAACCTTAAATTCATGACAGAAACAGCAGAGAGGAGAAAATTTACTTTTGCATTCTGAAAACTCCGTCACCACCTGGGCGACCGACGCGTGAACTTCTACACGCCCAGCATCATTTTTACTCGCATTTGCGATTGGGCGAGTGGCTACGTATATCCCTGCTGAACAAGTACTCGCACATATGCGCAATATCACGGATACTTACACACATGCGCACAATGTGACGGCAGGGCTCAACGCTATTAAAATCGCCAGGTCACATTTTGCACCATAGCGAAAATCCCAGGTGGCAATTTCAAAATCCAGCTCGCATTCATAAATGCCAGGTCGCAAAATTTTCCTGTCATTTTTACGCGCCAAAATTGATTTTTTTAGATCATCGAAAAAATTATGCTCTTACATGTAGCGTTAAATACTCACAAATTGCATATCGCAAAATTGAGTTCGTTCATGCAGGTACGGCATTACTGTTCTTCACGACCGCCACTGCAAGGCTCTAGAGCGCAAGGCAAGTTGCCGACGTATAAGTTGAATCAGTCCTCTCTAACTGACACGTGCATTCGAATAGCTAAGTTTGCGATGTGAAAAGGGAGGAAATGTCCGTTGAAAAAGTAACCGCGATTTTGCTAGGTCTGATCAGCTACTGACTGTCATCAAAGTCGTTAATCCAAACAGTTTTACGGCATTAGAAACTTTGCAAAATTAGTGCCCGATATTTATTTCTTGCCGATATGCTACCCGGCGTAGTTTCATGGATAGTTCCCGAAGACTAATGTCTGAGATGTCAAGTGACAGGTATGTAGCGTGCGCTTCCTGGCCACGTGCTTTTAACAAGTTTTTTATTCGTGAGACGGTCGTCAGCTGAATGGGCACTTTGAGTACGATGCGTGGTTTTCACGTGTAGGCCCCAGAAAGTGTTAAAAAATAGGTCACACCAGACCTGCCTCCCGTTCAGTAACGCTAGGACCTCGCTAAAAAGTAAGACTTTGCGAGATTACGTGAGATATTGCCATGCATTTTAAATGAAAACACGTGACTTTGACTAGGTTTTAGCTAGGTCCTAGCGTCTACTAAACGCATGCCAGTTAAATGTACAGTGCCAGTGGAGAAAGACAGTGTTGATTAATGATATTGAACTCTAGAAATTTGCGTCGAGTTTGGAATTGGTATTGTGCAGAACACTGAATTCCTTGGCCTGAGCGTCATACCTTGAAGTATTATACATAGTGTATTGGGAACGATCAGAACAGAAGCTGAGGACGCCTGTGAAGCACACCTGCATGGCTGCAATCGTGCCTTCGTTCGTCACTTCGTGGACAAGATGAAGTTAAAATTAAGTCCCTACCGTCTAGTGTTTCCAGTTCAACCGATATTTTGACAAACACAGAATGTACTCAACTTGTGTGTATTCTGTGGAAAAAAGAGATGTAGCTTACTGAGCATGAACCCAGTTCCCTCCAGCCTAAAACGACTCCCAACGGTTCCGTGCCCAAAACTTACCTCTCCGCCATTTGCAAAATATCTAAACGTCATTCCACTTCCGCCACGACAACTTGCTTAACGAATAGTTTTCTGGTTAAGAACTCCACGTTGCAATCAAAAGTGTTTCAAAAACTCTGAATATAATTATAAACCAAATTTTGCAAATTTTCATAAATGTGGTCGTTTGTATAAATTGGGAATATATTTTTGTCGGAAGTTGCATCGTCTGCTCGGATCTGACCACTCTGACTGGGCGTGGATTTTGATATTCTCTGAATCCTGACACCTAGCATTTTGATTTCGTTTGTCGGTTTTTAAGTTTGCGTCTGAGTAATGCGTCGAAAACACGAGGGGATTTTTGGAACTCCTGTTGGACCCCTTTTCAATGAAGGCTCGCATAAACTTTCTGCTGAAATGTTGGAAGATTGTTTAGTGAAGTTGGCTGAAGAGAACAGAAAAAACATGACCCTAAAAAAATCGAAACAGGTTTACTCACTTTACTGCCTTGTCACTTACCAATGGGATTTTTTTCAATCACTCCTTTGGCAACGCGGTCATTGATACCGTTTTCTTTTTGCTCTGAATGTTCCTCATTTCCTCATTCGCCAAATTTGTGACTACCAAGTGACAGGCACCGTGCTGCTGGCAGAGAGAGATGGCATAAATAATGTCAGACAAGGTCACGTGTAATGAGTTATGTCATGACCCACAGAACCAATGGTAGAAGTGGAGTAAACGGGTCCCTCTTGCCAAATGGCTGCTGGGAACCAGTTTGCAGCGACCCATTTACTCCACTTTCAACTTTGACAGCACTCCTTACGCACGGCATCTACACTGTGGGGTGCCAGAGTTTCCTGATTTCGTTGATCTGAAACTTCAGTGGGTTTCAGCTTGTTGTTATCAGTTTGACAAGTGATAACAAGAGGAGTAAGTTGGCAAGCCAATTGTTTACATAGTCCAGCTCTTTCACATATTTAAAAGATTAATTATATTTCCAACATGCGAGCACCCAGGGGGATCTCGTTTGAGCCCCCCCCCCTTTTGCAAAGTGACCAAAAAGGTCCACCTCAGAGAAACACAAACTTCGAATTAAGTAGAAAACGAGACAAAAGTTCACTGATTAAACAGACACTCAGGAACTACCAAAATTCAGCAAAATCAGCGTACAATCTAAGCTTTGAATGTACCACGTCGGTGAATTTTAGTAGCCTTTCAAAAGTTCGAGCCATCCATTTTTTAGGCTGAGTGCGCACATGTCCAAACGACGTTCAACAAATTCATGAAGGTGTGTATTTTTTATGAAATACTATCGCCAAAAAACTTCGAGTGGCGGGAGAAAAACAGTTCAATGACTTTCAGGAAAATCATTCGACTGCTGATTCATGGGTGGCGCAGCACTGAAAAAAGTGGGGAGGGCTTAAGCCCCCTCAGACCCCCTGTGATGCACCGTCTATAGACCACGTATGACGTAGCACTGAAAAAAGTGCCCAGCCTCCTACGGTGCGTCGCCCTCGTGATTGCTTCGCTTACTGTAAACTCTGGCACCCACACAGCAATTCATGTGTACCAACGCAATAGACTTGTTGAACAAGTTTAATCGAAGGTGACTAGGTCAGATCGCCGGGATGTTGGAAATTGCTTTAAGTACTCTCATCCAGGGGAATGGTACGTCCTCATGAGATTGGATAATGATGAAGTCGTGAATCAATTTTTACAATCTTGCTACTTTCAAAATATTCAATACACTTCTACTGAGTTAATTAATATCTACAGTTTTGTGTATTATTTGACAGATCTTGCACCCCGACTTTCCTCATGTATAGTTCTCCCCAAGCTAAGTGTTGACCTCAGGTTGGAAACCACACAGCTGCCTGGCTTTACTAAAATATTGTTTAGGGTTGTTTTTGCTTTTCCATGTTTTAAAACTTGTGCATGTCTTTCTTAATTACACAAAAACTTCAAATTTTGTTTTTGAAGCATAAAAATTGACCAATGAATAATGAAGTTACAGTATTCTGCTAGTGAGGTGATGTAACTTGCATGTAATCATCTGTGTAAAGTTGTTCCAGCTCTCAGACACAGTGTTCTAATTAACATATGGCCTGATAAGGGCTGACTACTGCTATGTAACTGATATGGCTTAACTGAGCCCATCATTAGAGGGTAATCTTACATAACCGGACTGGCCAGGTGGTTGTCTCAGCACATTTTAAGTTTCAATATTTTGCCTAATGGGCTTAAGTATAGTATGTGCAATGTTACATACTGTCTCAAATTGGGCCATCTCAACTGGGAAGACCAGTCGTCATGGAAACTGTGTTGCTGGCTGCTGGGCTCACCCTGGGCACTCTCAGGTTTGGCTAGTCCACATAGTATATTGTGATGGTGGGAATTACAATGCTGCGTCCAAACTCTTCATTTAAGTTTTTTAGTCCACTGGCAGACTGATTGGTCTGAAAGTGGTCTGGTGGGAAGAAACCTAAATGCTTATTTCATAATATTGAACAAACAACCATTTTGATTAATATTCTAATATTCATATTAATCAAAAGGGTTGTTTATTCAATTTTAACGATGTGTCATGGCTGACCTAAATATATAAAACTGTCCTGTACCGCAGTTATGTTGCAAAAATATATTCTAACCATTAATTTTCATCCACAGTGGAAAGGCATCTTTTGTTGGAGTAGTAATGTACCCATCTTTCGCGTATATGCCTGCTACATAAATACTTATACTCATGCCTGCTCAGTATACGTACCTGGACCTCACTAGACACGTCCACATTGCGGGCAGACAGGGCTTTCTCCATCAGGCTCTGCCATTCTCATTTTTATTCAGCCACAACACATTATGGATTCAGAAGGATATCTCATAAAGATGGCTAGACTCGCTTTGTTTGTAACAACACTCAGTAGTCCAGTCTTCAACAATGTTTTATGTAAACCTGTTTTGCAGAATTACTTCAAACACGACAGTGCTGCTGAATTTGTTTTCCTAGCCTGTGAGAAGTTCAAACTTCCCGAAGAAGCAAGGTTTTTGACTTTGGAAATATTTGACAAGTGAGTAAGATTGGCAAGGTTAGTTGGTACTTGAATTGTTTTGTATGCCGTGACTAAAGTTTTATTGCTGTTGATTAAAAATATTGAGCTCATGGATGCGTTTTTAAACATATCTATGATGTCAGTATTTGTTTATTCGTGATATTTATGCTCGTTATTGAGTATAAAAATTAATGTTTAAAATTAAATTATTTAAAATGAATCGTGTATTAGTACTCAAAATGAGTATAAAAATTAATGTTTAAAATTACATATTTATCAATGTGTACTTTATACTGGCTTGAGGACTGTTTTCCATATAAACCATCACTCAACTTAAGACCATGTTAAAAACTCATGCGAGTCTGTTTGTTATGAATATTAATGGGGATTTCTCAACTTTGGAATAACTGACATTTGACATTGTTTGAGATTAGCTTCAATAAGTCAGCTTGTTGTGGTAAGTTTATGTGGGATAATGGTCACTAGAAAAAATAAACTCAGTTCTTTCTGAACCCATAAATCAGACATGTGATTTACAATTGTTTACATCAGTATTATAATGGTATGTGGTCTAAATCAAATGTTATTTCTTGCAATTTAGTGGATTTACTTACAAAACTGACAAATATGTTTTGAAAGCACTGGGACCAGGCTACTGCAGTTCCATTTTCTATATTTATTTACTCAATCCATGATCTTTCAAACACAAGCACCTGATCTCCTACGTTGAAAATTTTTCAAATAAAGGATCCCTAGTTTTTCACCAGCATTACAGGCTTGATTATCCAAAACCTATAGTGAGTAATAAAACATTTGTCTCGTCCAGGACCATAAGTCCTTTGTTAATTTAACTTACGCAAGCCCTGGGACAGTTCTATAGCTAATAAAAGGGTTCACAAAAAACTGCTTTGCTATATCAGTTTCAAAACCAGCCTGGTGTGTGTGAACAACACCCATGATTTACAACCATCTACTAAAGAATAAGCCACTTTGCAGATTTGTTACATTACAGCCCAAAATGAGATTAACCAAAGTTTATTTTTGCTTATGAACTGTTGACATTGACTAGTTTACACAAATCCATTACAGATTCATGTGTAAACACATTGAGGAACTGCACAAGCATGTTCAAAATACCAGCAGTAAACTTAAAGTGCGAGACTGGCGGATGATTCAAGATAGAGTGAAAAATCAAATAATGCTACGCGCCGTTTCTAGCTGCCAACTAGCAAGCAAAATCACATCACATTACAAGGTAATGTTTTAGACCCAGGACCCATCCAAACATCCTGTAGCCTGTTGTTTTAGACCCAGGCGCCATCCAAACACCCTGTAGCCTGTTTTATTTCCCTCATATGTACTTTTCAAATTGTTCCTGAAGTCTTAAGGTTATGCAGGAACTTAGAAAAACGTCCAAATGAGACAAACTTCGGAACATCATCTAGTCCCAAAAATGGCTGATCCGATGCTTATTTTATGCTTCGGCAGTTCTCCGAAAGCAGTTACGAATAAAAAGTTTCACTCTTACACAAGGGGCTACAAAAAATGGCACTTTTATTATGATTGACACGATAAAGCTCTTTGGTTGCATAAGGGGAAAGAAATGACACTTTAGAAAACTGTAACAGCGTTTTGAGAGCTGACATCTTTAATATTTACATTCACTTGATACTATTGGGGTCAGTTGTTTGTCTATCAATGTTTGCTAATGTTAACTGAATTGACATGGTCATGTGACCCACTTAGTGAAAAACGGGTAAAAAGTTAAAAATCCAATTCTTCAGGCTTTCTGCTTTAAGAAAATAAATTATGTGCTTGTACTGAGTTCAAATCAATATTGTAGATCTTGGCTAAAGGTTAACACAACTCCTGTTTTTGAGCTGACATTCTCCTCTAGTGGGCATTCAAAAAACATGGGCATTTTTAACAAAATGAAAGAAGCCTGACTGTAAAAAGTGGAATACAGCAATATTCACACAAAAATTAATTCACCTGGCAAAATGGCAAATTTTTCATTTTTCAACGTTAGGCAAATCTTACCCTACTAAGATTTGCATGAAGTGAGCAGACCTGTGTACCATACGCAAAAAATGCGGATTCATACGGAAATCAAGCCTCCAGTACGCAAGTACGCACGGCCAGCCAAAAATAAGCAAATTCAGCAAATTCAAAATAGATTATTAATTCGCTTGTTTCTCAATAAATACGCCGATTTGTAGTTTAAACGGACGAGGAAGAAGATTTTAAAGTTAGAACTTAAAAAAAATATTGTAAAATCATAATTTTAGCCAAAAAGTTGAACGACAAACTCGGAAAACTTGCTTCGTTTCATTCTCGAAATAGCCTGATAATCGGCGAATCGCGAGGCCTCTTCTACCGGTATGTGTGTCACAGGCCTAACCGATAAGCAACGACTTCTGTGATTTGTGGATTGTTTACTTCGCCTAATTCCGGCTATTTACGGCTAAATACGTATTGTTGACAAAATGGCAAAGCATGTGGTCGCATATTCCGGGCTGTGAAGAAAGTAGCTTCTGAAAGAAGGGAACATCTGTTTTTTTACCCCGTTATTCCAAAGAATGACAATGTCTTATTCAAGGAACCGTAGAATTTATACTGGAAGTTGTAAGGCGTGTTGTTTTTTTGCGGACATGGTGATCTGCACTGACTTTGTAGCATGTTGAGCTGACGATAATACTCAAGGCACAGTCGAGCCTCGAGGTCTTTTCGCATGCAGTACGGTGGTACGTGTTCACAGACAATTTCAATGAATAATTGTTCAAAACTTTTGTGATTGCCTCGTCTGGTGCGAAACATTGTCTAGTGCAGATTCATCAACACATATTTGCAGATATGTTTTTGTGTTAAGAAATGATTAATCATTAGGTTAATCATTAGCCTAATGATTAGACATGTAAAGACAACTAAGTTCAGTAAGGACATTACGGATTAACAGGATATTTTCACTTAGCGCATTTTCCTTCAATTAAACGACTTAAATTATTCTGAAAATTGGTGATCAAGTCACTGCGTGTATTTTAGAGGCAAGTAAGTAGGAAAACTGTCCTCGGGGGGAGGGGTGGGTCATTTGAGAAACCAAAAGTTTGACTAAACAGGACAAAAGTCCACTAAAGAGGCAAGTATTCGGCGAAAGCTCTGAATGTTGAACAAACCCGTTGTTTTTTTCTTTTTTTTAGTTAGTGAAAGGTCCACTGTGAAAATTAACCCCCCCCCCCATATTTTAGGGTAAATTTGGTCTGTACTCGAAAATCTGCAAATTTACTGAAAAATCTGCAAATCTGGTGTTCAGAGTACTCCAATGGAGTTTTAAGTTGGTGGTACACAGGTCTCAGTGAGCTCAGTAGTTGCTAATTCATGGACTTGACTGAAGGTGTGTTGGATGAGATAAGTGCGGTTGTAAACCAATGCACCTGTTTAGCGTACGAGTTTCAAATCCCAAAAACAAAACAATAAGTAAGGCAAATGACCAATATGACTATTTTTAAAATTGAAAAGTATATCAGCCGTCTTTGAATTTTTAAAATGGATATATTCGTTATAACAGAAATTCGTTAATTTCTCCACCGCTAGACCACGAGCACAAATTTGTGAATCGATTTGATGTAGTATGACTATCATAAACAGACACCATGAAATTTGGGGAATTTTTACAATAGTGAGTGAGCATTAGAAAAATGACAATTTCAGCCATTATTTTTATTGGTATTTGAGGAAAGTGTTACTGTAATCGGACTAATTAAATCACTGCATTCCAAATGTTTCAGGTGGTTACGCCCTCTTCAGCAAAACGCTTTCTTGAGCAAGTGGGGCAAATATACAGCTTAGAAAGTATTCTGCAGTCTGAACTAAGAGTTTTGAAGACACTCGAGTACAGAGTATTGTTGTTATCTCCCCTTGTTTTTGTAGAAACTCTTCTGGAAACTTTAGGTAAATATTTCTGTAAAATGCATGTCACTCATAAAGGGACAGTTCATCTAACACATGTCCAGTATGCTGCTGTACATATTTGTATAACGACAGTTCATCTAACAAATGTCCAGTTTTTATGGTGCTGTGCATAAAGGGACAAATTGATTCATCTAACACACGCTCAAATTATGCTGCTGTAGGTATTACAAGCCAGCACTCTGAAGTGTTGCTGTTCATCAAGTTTCAGTAAAGCATTCTGCATGCACATTACTAATACACTTCATGTAATTAGATTCACCTCTGTACCCATGCATGGCTCATTACCTGCATGCTGGACAACTTACCTAACTGGTTTCTTGCAGAAATGAATACCAAACTTTTAGGTTAAGTTTATCGTAATCTATTTTGCCCGGGGTACGCCACAAGCTATGTTGCAGATTGAGTAAAACAAGAGGAGGATTGCGAATAATGTCATTTATTATGACGTAAATAGATGAAACTAAATAAGACTCTGCAACTGATGGGCATGGACAAAAGACCATAATGGCAGCATGGGAATGCTGACATCGCCCATCCGAGGAAGCGGAACCTGGGCAATAACAAGGTTAGACTATGATAAAATATAGGTAATAACAACCCATACCAAAAGACCATGTTTGCCGTAAGCTTACAGCAAACATGCCACAAGCTTGTGGCAAACATTTTTGTTTGCAGCAAACCAGCCGCAAAGTTTGCAGGAGTTTGCCGCTACCCGCAACTCATCCGCACACATTGCCGCAACCTTGCTGCAAACACTGAAGTTTGCAGGAATATTGCGGCAAACTTGGTGATTGAAAAAGTGTTTTCGGGAAAGTTGCAGGAAACTTTATTGTTGAAAAGTGTTTGCGGGAAAGTTGCAGGAAACTTTATCAGTGAAAAAGTGTTTGCGGGGAAAGTTGCAGGAAATTTTATTGGTGAAAAGTGTTCTCAGGAATAGGTGAAAAAGTGCTTGCACGAAATTTGCAGTAAACTTCAATGTTTAAAATGTTAGCATTAAGATTGTGACAATGTTAGAAATTGTGAAATTGTTTTTTATTTTCTAAATTCCAAAGAAACCTCAAATCCGGCTCAGAACCTATGCAGGGCAGTTACTTGTTTTAGATAACTTATTACCTAAATTTGACCTACTGTTGGGTAAGTTATGTTGTTAAAAACAGCAAATGCTCAAAGATGACCAAATGCGACCTAAAACACTAGAGACTGGAATATTACTGCATCTGTATGTACTTTGTTCTTTATTCAGTCACTATACTTAACAAGTTTTCAACTTTCTTACTGTTGTCAAAGTCAGTGCAGCAAAATATTAAATGCAATTGCTTTAAAACAACAAAGGCAGTGTTACCTGCATGTTGTGTAAACAAGCATAATAAATATCAATACAAACCATACACAAATATAAATGATCTAATTTTACCAAATTTGCAAGTATTAGCATTTAGAGCAATTTGTACTTTTCCAACATTTGAAATTATCTCATAATCAGGTGGTAGTAGCCACTGTAGCTACAGTAAAATTTTGTTTATTTCGGACAAAAATATTTGCCAAAAATTATTCATTTTGATTTTTCAAGGAATTTAGCATTGTTGTGAAGACCCACAATTTTTCAAAATATAGTCTGTCAGCAGTTATGGTACGGACTTGGATATGACTCGGGATTCCTGTGGTACTGCACATTATTTATGAAAAAATAAGAAATTTAATTAATTTCACTAGTGTCCTTATATTACTGTTTTATGCTAGGGTTATTGTTTATTTTAATCATACTAGCCCAGCTACATGTTGAGCTGCTAGGACTGTTTTCAATGAATGACTCTTGGAATACATTAATGTTTAATGCCTCTAGGGCTGTTGATTGTTTATTTAAATTATGCTAGCCCAACCACATGTTGATCTGGTGGGACTGTTATCAAGGAAAGCATGTGGTTGTCAAGGTTACATGCCTGGGAAGTGACCTATAAGCTTTCATTTGAACCAAATTCAAACCGGTTTTAGTAAAGCCTAGACTCTACATGGATAACTGAAGAACTGTATGGATGTGAGTTTTGAATTTAAAACTGTATTTATGTTGATGTAATTGCTAAGTAAAATTAGTACATTGGTGTATCATGAAACCATATTGGGAAGCAAAAATAATAATCGATAAAGTATTCGACAGTTTTTAAGTATTTTAGATGAACATGGGAAAAATAAATATGTTTATAATTGTTAAGAGTGATTTTTTCAGTTGACAAGTAATGAGCTAATTTAAAATAAAATGCTTAAATATGCTCAACATGCTGTTCTAAGCTTGCCTTTCCACGGCGGAAAGTCGGGATTTCATGATTTTCTCCACTGGAATTCGACATATTTTGCGCCATTTTCAATGCTAATTTTAAACACCCCGTTGGGCGCATTTCAACGCTCTGTGTTGCTGTTGTTAGTTTAGTCAGGTAAATAATATCATTGTTGCAATTATTATAGATTTTGTCGTGCGTTAAGAATAAAACATGTTGGTATATTCTAATAAAGCATGCATACATTCAAGTTGTACGCGTTCTCTCTAGATGCAATTTTAATTGTAATACAAGTATTATTTCTAATTAACACTGTAGACACTTTTATAGTTTCTGTTATTCATTGTCATTTGATTTTGATTTCATTTCTAGTCATTATACATCAGATTGAATGTTAAATCCAGTGTGCTGAGCTGATTGTATATTTTCTTGTTTTAACAAGCGGGCATGCAATAAAATTATGTATTTGTCAAGGGCATTTCTGCATTAAATTATTCGTGCCACAATTCAAGTATGTTGTAGTCTTGCAGCAATATGTTTTTCTGGTGGTTCGCAGAAACTTCTATATAACCCCATGAAAATGTTTGCGGCAAGCTTGCAGCAATGTGTACGGCTGGGTTGCAGGAACTGTTCCATATAAGGACATAGAGATGTTTGCGGCAAGCTTGCAGCAATGTGTGTGGCTGGGTTGCAGGAAATGTTCCATATAAAGACATAGAGATGTTTGCTGCAAGTTTGCGGCAAACTTCATTTACATGGTAAAAGTTTTCTGCATGTTTGTGGCAAGCCTGCGGCAATGTATGTATACCTTTTCAACAGTTCATTCAAATGCTTGATGACCCATTCTATGTTTTACAGAGGTTGCTTGGATCCAGATGAAGTTAGCTTTTTATTGCTGGTCTCTATTTTAGGTCACAACCAAAGTGGTTTGGCAGTCAACATGTACTACAGCGCATGTTTAAAAATACTGGATTTGTACTACATTCAAAGGAAACCTGTTTACAACAAGCTTTTCCTTGTGGCCACTGGATGTAGCTATGAAACAGTCAGCGAAGACATAAAGTAGGTCTACTGGTCAACGGCTTGGTAAAAAACATTTTGCTCTTATTTTTTAATAACTGAAATAACATGTTAATATATTTTGATAAATATTTACTTGCAATCAGTATCTACTCAAGTATTGGTATATAATGCAAAACGACGGTGATGCAAAAATATTTGCATGACTGCCCCCCTCATTCAAATTTTACTGCATATAATCTTTGAGGGTGATCACTGTGATATGGATGGTGTACACAAGTCACGTCCTCCAGTTGTGTTCAATTCCTCTGCTAGTTGCACAATAAGGTTGAAACACATCAACAAAGGGACACAGGTTGAAATGCGCAGGTCACCAGGCTAAATGTTCATTCTCCATAAATCATTGGTCTCTACTGTAGGGGTTTCAATTAACTCACAGAAAACCATCTTTCTAACTTTCAGTAAAGCAGCTAAAACTCACATTCTGTTCAAAAAGTGAGCTTTTGTGGGACTTAAGGTTATCTCAAACCTTAAGTGGCCTCCATTCTAACTAATATATCAAAAAACCCAGGCTTTGTTAACAGATAATAGTATATATTTTCTGAAAGAAAAAAGATCAGGAATAATAAAAATATATTTTATATTTATATGCCATTGTTAATTAATTAATACCTTTTTTGTCAAAATTTCATTTTTAAGAAAGGTACATTCATAGCAAAATAACGCGATTTTAATGAAAACTTTTTTAAATGAAAGTTTCACTTATTACCCGGTAAAGGCTGTTGGCAATTTGCATTAAGGCAATGTATTGAAGGCATTCATTTCAGAAGCTTCTTAATTCCTTTAGGAATCAATATTCTGTTGTGGAGTGTGATCATCTGTTGTTGTCTACAGCTGTTATATCTGCAGCATCACATGTGGTGGATCCGGCCAATACTACACTGGTAAGATGAATTATAATTAACAATATTGATAATAATAATAATATGAATTAATAATATTAATAACAGTTAAAATATGAATTGGTAATTTTCGTTATAATTATAATGATAACAATAATAATAATAGAATTGATGACAGAGTGCTCAATTTGGTGACCTGCAGGCCTCCATGACTGACCTCAAATTGTTTATGGCTACCTGGGAAAAATCCCAGCCAAGTCTCCACAAAGATGCCGCTGGGCATTTCAATGTCAGACAATAATTCCCCACAAATTCGTTTCAAAGTTTGTGTTGACTTCCAAAATTCAAATCATTTTTATGGAAATTAATACATTTGGTTCTCCATGCTATGAACATTCCCACTAAATAAAATTGGTTCTAACCCCGGTGGTTAAGGTAAACGGCGGGGTATGGAAAATTGAACTAGACCGTATTTATCCACCTTGGCTGAGTCGCACTCGGCTCACGATCAAAGGGATGCCGCCAGGCTGCTCTAGTCATCGAGTCACGAGCGAGGATAATTGGCTTCGCTCATGCGGATATGATCAGCTGATTACAATCTAGCTAGCAGACTGTACTTTTTATGGTGAGAGTTTTACGTAGTTTTTACTGTAATATTTGAAAAGAGGAGCGAAAACAAATATGAGTACAACTTTGAATTTTTCAAATCGGCCCAGGATAAGAGATTTTGCAACACAGCA
>NMRA01000015.1:350911-380975 GCA_002633005.1 Phoronis australis
GCGACTTTGTCTACCTCGCTGAGTTTTCGTCTGCAGTGCATTTGATAAAACATATATTCGAAAAAAGCAGGTCAGAGAAATGAGACAATGGTTAAAAGTATATAGTCACGCCCGTTTCTGTTACTTAGGACTGTCGCTATTCTCTTTCGATGTGTGACTTTGTAGTGGTGCAGGCGCGCAAGTTTCCACACTTTGGAGTGCATGTTACCTTGACACCAACATGTGATTGACAGGTGACTCGCACGTAGGCCCTACGCGCGTGCTGAATCCCGCTGCTATCTTTGGCCATAAAAAACGAGATGCATATTGAAAGAGGCCGTTATATTAAGTAACGAGTTATTGTCTAGGGTCATGGACTCATTTCAAAATATAATACTTGAACGTTTTTGTCACTTTATTTTCTTCCCATGTTTGCAAAGTTGAAAAACGCCGCCGGCATCAAAACCTCCGTTTTCAGTGACTTTGTCTGCCGCGCTGAGTTTCCGTCTGCAGTGCACTAGATAAATCATATATTCGAAAAAATAAGGCCACAGAAATGTGACAATGGTTTTGCCAATCCTCCAAATTCTATTAAGGTGGGAAGCTCTCTCACTTTGAGCAAATCTCACAACTCACGGAAAGATGTCAAATTCTCAATATTTTGATGAATGTAACTTCCGGGTTATAGAAGATGGGTGGCGACCGAAGAGACAGTACAAGTGCCTTAATGGGTTACTGATTTTGTTGCTGCCTATCGATTTCTGAATTCAAAGGTTGGCAATAATGTATGTTTGTATATGATCTTGAGGTAATAAAAAACTGCTAGTCAAATTTTGTTTTTCGCTTATTGCATCGTAGTCAAACTGACATTAGCAGATTTAACTAATGTCGCTGGCTGTTCTTTACTATTTCTTGCGTCAGCCCCCACGTGTAAGCGTAACTGTGTGAATTCAGTTATCGTTTCCACATCCCCTTTTTCGCCATCCAGAATAATTTTGTTTATACATTGGCCAGTTTCAGCCTGAACAAAAATTCTTGCCGTTCGAGTCTCGGAAATATCCACGACGTAAACTGACTGAACATTGGCGATAGTGGGTAGGAGATGCACGAAGCTACCTACGAGCATGGGCTTAGGGAGCATCGAGCCGGGAAATATCGGAATAGACTTGACATCGCAGTTTTGGGGAACATTGGCAACGGATGAATGTCGTAAAGAACTGGGTTTTTCGTAACAACAGCTTAAAAGTACATAGCCACGTTTTTTGTTACTTAGGGCTATTCTCTTTTGATGTGTGACTTTGTAGTCATTTTGGTGCACGTGCGCAAGTTCCCACAGTTTGCAGTGCATGTTACCTTGACACCAACATGTGATTGACAGGTGACTCACACGTAGGCACATACCGTAAACGTTCGGGTTAACGCCCTGGGCGGTTAAATTGGCAAACCCAAAATATCGGGGATGGGCGGTTAACCAGACATGGGCGCTTAAACGTGAAATTTCAAGAAATCCAGGGTGGGCGGTTAACCGAACGTGGGCGCTTATTACGACAGGCAACCGCCCTGGGCGGTTAATCTTACCTCGTGATTCTAAGTCCCCACACCATACACGCACTCGGAACGCGTAGCACTTTTCAAAGACCGTTATCGTCACGTCGCCACATGACGGGGAAAATGTCATAACAGCGGATGATCCCAACAAAGGTTCTCTTGCCCTCAGATTAGTTATTCACTCTATTAAATTTACAGAATTGCTGAGTAATAGCCCCGTGCCGTCCTGCGGTCTTGTTACTTTGCCCTGCGCAGCGCAGACGACCAGAGACCACGCAGCCTCTACTTGGATTGCAAATATTTCAACACGTGACCTTGCTAAAGTGCGCGCGTGCAAGCTTCACTTGTTGCAGAGGTCACAGCAGACATCAAATTTATGGTTACAGTCTTGTACTAGCTGCCAAATTCATAGTCAGAGAACAGTTTTAAAATTAGTTGTAATAAAAGTTTGGTAAACTTAACTCAGATGTTTTTTGTGTTTGGAATGTCGACACTCCGTGACTCAATGACATTTTCAGCGTATGGTTCTGCGGCTAGCTTTTTTATCTCGACCGCCCGGCATTGCTCACTTGCCGTTGTGCCAAACATGCTCGTCAAAGAAGTAGGCCTAAGACAAGAATCGGGGTGAGTCACTCGTCAATCAACAATAAAATTTCGAGCCGCGGCATAAATATGTGATAAAACGCCACAAAACAGCGATGTTTCAATTCATTCTTAAACAATCACCTTACCAAACTTCGTGGTGGAAAAACATTTATTTTTCATGCAGGATGTCCAGATTATCCTATTTATATCACTTGCAAAATCGCATTGCGGCACTGTTCGGTCAGACTGTTAGCACGCAATGTCTCAGTCGGTTGACAATCGTGATTTATAAATGCCGTCAAGTAACATAACGGCCTCTTTCGATATATGCACCTCGTTTTTTTATGGCAAAAGATAGCGGCGGGATTCAGCACGCACGTAGGGCCTACGTGTGAGTCACCTGTCAATCACATGTTGGTGTCAAGGTAACATGCACTCCAAAGTGTGGGAACTTGCGCACGTGCACCACAACAAAGTCACCAAAGAGAATAGCGACAGTCCTAAGTATTAAAAACGGGCGTGACTATGTACTTTTTAAGCTGTTGCTACAAAAGACCCAATTCTTTATGATGTTCCTCCATTGCCAATGTTCCCCAAAATTGCGATGTCAAGTAAATTCCGATATTTCCCGGCTCGATGTTCCCTAAGCCCATGCCTGTAGCTAGCTGCGTGCATCTCTTACCCACTATCGCCAATTTCAGTCTACGTCGTAGATATTTCAGACTAGAATGGTAAGAATTTTTGTTCAGGTTGAAACTGGCCAATGTATAAACAAAATTATTCTGGATGGCTAAAAAGGGGATGTGGAAACGATAATTCACACAGTCACGCTTACGTGGGGGCTGACGCAAGAAATTGTAAACATGCTGCCAACGACATTAGTTAAATCTGCTAACGCCAGTTTGACTGAGATGCAATACGCGAAAAACAAAATTTGACTAGCAGTTTTTTATTACCTCAAGATCATACACAAACATACATTATTGTCAACCTTTGAATTCAGAAATCGATAGGCAGCAACGAAATCGGTAATCCAGTAAGGAACTTGTACTGTCCCTTCGATCGCCACACATCCTCTATAACCCGGCCGGCAGTTACATTCATCAATATATTGAGAATTTGACATCTTTCCGTGAGTTGTGCGATTTGTTCAAAATACGAGAGCTTCCCATCTTAATAGAATTTGGAGGGTTGGCAAAACCATGGTCACATTTCTCTGTCCTGATTTTTTCGAATATATGTTTCATCTTGTGCACTACAGATAGAAACTCAGCGCGGCAGACAAAGTCGCTGAAAGCGGAGGTTTTGACGCCGGCGGCGTTCTTAAACTTTGCAAACATGGGAAGAAAATAAAGTGACAAAAACGTTCAAGTATTATATTTTGAAGTGAGTCCATGACCCAAGACAATAACTCGTTACTTGAATTGTAATTCACATTGCTAAACCACTGTCTCGGAAGCCCGGCGTCGTTGCGCTCTTTGTGATCATCGATCTTTTTCTAAAAGTCGGGAAATCGCACGTTTCCTTAGCACTGGGCGCTAAATCTTCATTCTTTAAAAGTCGGGGATGGGCGCTTAACCGAGAGGTGGGCGCTTAACTGGAAATCTTCAAAAATCACAGGGGGGCGCTTAGCGGTGCAGTGGGCGGTTAAATCGAAAATCCACCTAAAGTAGGGGGTGGGCGGTTAACTGAGCATGGGCGTTTACCCGAACGTTTACGGTATATTGAAAAAGGTCGTTACATTACTTGACGGCATTTCCAATTCACGATTGTCAGCTGACTGAGACATTGCGCGCTAATAGCGGGACCAAACAGTGCTGCAGTGCTATATTGCAAGTGATATAAATAGCATAATCTGGACATCTTGCATGAAAAAATAAATGTTTTTCCACCACGAAGTTTGGTAAGGTGGTCGTTTAAGAATGAATTGAAACATCGCTGTTTTGTGGCGTTTTATCACATATTTATGTCTTGGCTTGAAATTTTATTCTTGATTGACGAGTGGCTCACAGCCGCTTAACCCCGATTCTTGTCTTAGGCCTAGCTCTTTGCCGAGCATGTTTGGCGCAAGGGCAAGTGAGCAGTGCCGGGCGGTCGAGATAAAACAGCTAGCCGCAGAACTATACGCTGAAAATGCCATTGAGTCACGGCATTTCGCCTATAAACATCCTAAACACAAAAAACATCTGCATTAAGTTTTTCAAACTTTTCTTGCAACTAATTTTAAAACTGCTCTCAGACTATGAACTTGCCAGCTCAGTACGAGAATGTAACCATAAATTTGATGTCTGCTGTGACCTCTGCAACACGTGAAGCTTGCACGCGCGCACTTTAACAAGGTCACATCTTGAAATAGGTGCAATCCAAGTAGAGGCTGCGTGGTCACTGGTCGTCTGCTCTCTTGAGGGCAAAGTAACAAGACCGCAGGATGCCACGGAGCTATTACTCAGCAATTCTGTAAATTTAATAGTGAATAACTAATCTGAGGGCAAGAGAATCTTTGTTGGGATCATCTGCTGTCATGACATTTTTCCTGTCATGTGGCGACGTGACAATGATAACGCTCTTTGAAAAGTGCTACGCGTTCCGAGTACGAGGTAAGATTAACCGCCCAGGGCGGTTGCCTGTCACAATAAGCGCCCATGTTCGGTTAACCGCCCACCCTGGATTTCTTGAAATTTCACATTTAAGCGCCCATGTCTGGTTAACCGCCCACCCCCAATTTTTTGGGTTTGCCAATTTAACCGCCCAGGGCGTTAAACGAACGTTTATGGTAAATACAATTTTAAAATCAAAACTCACATCCATACAGTTCATCAGTTATCCATGTTGAGTCTAGCTTACGCTGTACCAATACCGTTTGAATACGTTGGTTCAAATGAGAGCTTGGGTCACTTCCCAGGCATGTAACCTTGACAACCACATGCTTTCCTTGATAACAGGCCCAGCAGTTCAACATGTAGCTACTACCTTAATTAAAATAAACAATCGATAACCCTAGAGGCATTAAACATTAATGTAAGGGTCCACAAGTGAAATTTAATTTTCTTATTTTTTCATAAATAATGTGCAGTACCTGAAGAATCCCGAGTCAAATCCAAGTTCGCACCATAGCTACTGACAGACAATATTTTGAAAAAGTATGAGTCCTCACAACCATGCTAAATGCTCTTGAAAAATCAAAATGAGTAATGTTTGGCAATTATTTTTGCCCAAAATAGGCAAAATTTTACTATAGCTACAGTAGCTGCTACCACCTGATTATGGGATAATTTCAAATGTTGGTAAAGTACAAATTGCTCTAAAGGCTAATACTTACACATTTGGAAAAATTAGATCATATAATTGTGTATGGTTTGTATTGATATTTATTGTTTTTTTAAACAACATACAGGTAACACTGCCTTTGTTGTTTTAAACCAATTGCACTTAATTTTTTGCCGTACTAACTTTGACAGCAGTATGAAAGTTGAATAAAAAACAGTACATGATGCATATATTCTCTAAGTGTTTTAGGCCATATTTAGGCATCTTTGAGCATTTGTTGTTTTTAACAATGAAACTTACCCAACAGTAGGTAAACCATAGGTCATATTTAGGTAAGTTATCTAACATAGGTAATGTACTGCCTTGATTAGGGTCTTGGATTTGAGGTTTCTTTGAAATTTAGAAAATAAAAAAACAATCTCACCACTTCTAACTTTGTCACAATCTTAATGCTAACACTATAACCATTGAAGTTTTCTGCAACTTTCAAAGTTTCTGTATATTTGCTACAAAAAACTCTTTTATCTAATATGTTTATTAAGAACACCTTTTCATCAATAAGTTTCCTACAAACACCTTTACACCAATAAAGTTTCTTGCAACTTTCCTGCAAACATCAATTAAGTTTCCTGCAACATTCCTGCAAACGCTTTTTCATCGATTAAGTTTGCAGCAGCCTTTCCGCAAACTTTTTTATATATATATATTTATTGCCCAGACAACAACACGAATCCAGTCTGAGGTTGGGTGCCTCAGTTCTGGCTTTAACAAAAGTATATAATATTAACTAATACAAATGTAAGGCAATGAAATGCAGCTGAAAAGGTGAAAGGGGAGCGGGGGGAAGGACTTTCAAGCACCATTCACACACACACACACACACACACACACACACACTCACGCTGTGTTGAAATGATGTCTGAAGAAATTAGGTTCTATATAGATACGTACAAACATAAATACATATGAAAATTAATTAAAAGCATGCGTGCAGACCTCTCCAAGTATCCACAGTGTCTGAGGTATCTTTTAAAATTGTGTTTATAAAAGTTTGTAATTTCAACTTGAAATCATTAAAAAGGAGAGGCTTTTCTACCTTTGATGACTGATAAATGAAGTAAAGTGCAAGTGTATTAATGGTATTGCAAATTAATTTGTGGTTTGTCTTATGGTTTTGAACAAAATCTAATATGTCCCACATTGGGTATTTAGGGCTTTATTTAAGAGTGTATGCACTGATTCCCAGAAAGTCCTGACATGTGCAATAATAAAACATATGAAATAGAGTCTGTAACTCATCACAATAGGGACTCTTATCAGTATGAACCACCCCTATTTTGTATTATGTGATATTTGTAAATATTTTATGGGTAAAGAGGTACCTGAAGTTTTTCAATTCAGGATTTATGGGGAAGCTAAAGGGTAAAAAATAAATTTCTCTAATTTCTTTTTCATTATAATAATTACTTATCGCACATAAGTGTCGGGTTTTTGTGCAAAAGTATGTATAGTACAATTTTTAAACCAATCTTTACTATCAACAACATTGTATTGCTATATACAAAGATTCTTGAGAGTGTATTTATTTTTGTTAAAATCCTAACTAAGAATTTTATTTTCATTATCTAGAAAATCTTTGGAAAATAACAGTCCCGCTTCAAACATTTCCCGACAAAATACGGATTTGTATGTAAAATGTTTTGATTATTCCACAACACTTCTTTGGAATATTCTTAATGTCATGCCGATTATGGCATGTAATGTTGTAATAAAAGCACAATGATTGACTGACAAGGGCATACGATGTATATTATTGAACTTCCGGCAAGGGGTATGTCAAAAGTTGGATCGGGCAGTAAACCGTGAGCAGCTATAAAATGTGGAGCGATATCATCACATCCCCCTTTTACCAAGAAAGGAAATCCTAAGACAATTACTATCAAATAAGAAAAATGCGATGTATAAAACACTAGGCTAGTTCAGGTGGACTACTGAACAGCCACAGCATGGTAGGGGGGTTATTCTGCTCCGAGGTATATACGTGCTGTATGTAAGCTATCTAAAGTAAGTACTTAAGATCTAAGTGTGAATAAATGCTCATAACACTACAAGTCCATCTTTGGTGGTCGTTTCACAATCCTGCCACTACGAGTAAAACCAGGTGTTGCGAGTAAGTGGGCAAGGTTGGGGTTTCGCGTACAGGTGGTTCTGCAAATGTCACGTGTTTGGTCTGAGCAGCCTTCGAAACATCTGGAGCCGTTGATACACTTGGTGTTATGGGGATGTCTCGTATGTGCTTACGGTTTCTTCGGAACACGTGTCCATTTACATTTCTTAGCAGAAGGGAACGAGGACCATCTGCCTGGGATACTACGATAGCTGGATCCCAGCTTCCAGACACGGGGTTTTGTACTCTAACTTTCTGACCAGGGTACAGAGGTGGTAATTCCTCTTTGAGTGAGTGTCGGTCAAAATATTTCTTCTGGTTCTCTTGTCGTTGCTGGAGAGCATCATACACTTGGTCCTTGTTTTGGTGCTCATTTGCGATTTTCGTAGCAAGCGGAGTCTGGATTCGTCTACCCATTAGTAGCTGTGCTGGACTTGGCAAGTCATTTGAGATTGGAGTGCAACGCCAGTGCAACAATGCGATTTCAGGTGTGGTGCCAGACTGCTTGGCCATCTTGAGGATAGTCTTTACAGTCTTCACCTGGCGCTTTACGAAACCATTTCCCTGTGGTCTCCGAGGTGAGGTTGTCTCATGGTTGAATCCCCACTCCATAGCAAATTCACGATAGGCAGCGCTGGAGAAGTGTGGCCCATTGTCACTAACAACTTTGGACTGTATACCGAGCTCCGCGAAGACTTGGCTTGTGATGTTTACAACAACGCTGCTTGGTGAAGGAGTAGGTAGCTGTCGTACTACAGGATACTTAGAGTAGTAGTCGACTATGATCAGCCACTCAGGACTCGTGGAGCTCAAACAGGTCCATCGGTACCTACAACATCCCATGGCTTTGTTGGAATGTCATGTTGCAGTAGTGGCTCCGACATCTGGGATGGTTGATTGTGCTGGCATATGCTGCACGACTTGGTGAACCATTTAAAAGTTGTAAACGTTTTGTTACTGAATTTATACCCCGGACATTTAGCGATATGAATTTGATGCTAACCATCACAATATTGCACAGAGGTATGGACGCATGCCTGGAATATAGAAGCAAAGTGATGTTCTAAGTAACTAATAACAAGTAAATGCAGGAGTATGTGAACGCGTCTGTAACATAAAAATCCACCAGCACACACACACACACACACACACACACACACACACATACACACAGAAGGGGAAGGGAGTCACAAAGACATAATGCATACATAACGAAATGTCATTTCTCACCAGCCAATAGTCATTACGCATGAGGTTCTGAATACAAGTGTACAACTTCAATGTCTGTTTTCAGCTTCATCTTGAAATTACACATCATCACTGTCTGTTACCAGTTTAACTGTTAATTGTCGTTTAGCAGGGCAAAGATTCTCCCGTCTTTTGACCACGTACTTTTAACATTTGTTTTCTTGAACGTTGAACTCAATGAGACGATAATTTTCTACTGTGAGATCTTCGCTGAGATACAAAAAACTGAGTGTTCTTAAGCTTTTTCTTCTGCAAAAATACAGCATGGCGATAGCAGTAACTAACAAATTCACTATAGTAGGACGAGGTTTTTGTTACCGGTTCATAGAAGCGTTAGTGCTTGTACTTCTGAGTGATCTTGCACTGTCATTCGTGGGCCTACCCACTCTGTGGGCTCTGTCTATATTATCGAGGTCAATGTTTACATTCAATTTTTTTTGGAAAAAACTTCTGAACGATCATATCGCAATTTTCATTTGTTCTCTCTTCTACGCCGTAAATATGGATTGAATTCCTTCGTGAGTATTGTTCTAAATCATTTATCTTAGATTTTAAATCCACGATTTTTAGCTTTCACCGACTCCAGTTTTTGTTTTTCATTTGTTGCAATTCTTCTCTAATATCACTCCTGAGAGACATTATAATCATATTCTCCATAGCTTTCAATTTCTGTTCAAGGTCATCCATTCTTACTTCAGTTCGAAAACCCTTGTCAAAGACAGAGTTGTAAGTAATGACTGGCAGGATGACGAGGGGCTTCAACCAGTCATAGGTGGGATTATGAAAGGAACCACGACGTTGCAAAATGATAGGGCTCACCCTAGTTATGATGATACTGATAATGACCAAACACTTTTTGAATCACCAAGTTTGCCGCAACTTTCCTGCAAACTTCAGTGTTTGCAGCAAGGTTGCGGCAGAGATGCAGATAGCAGCAAACTCCTGCAAACAATTGCGGCTGGTTTGCTGCAAACAAAATTGTTTGCTGCAATCATGGTCTTTTGGTATGGGAGCTTAAATTACATCTGTTTTTTGGTATTAGTACTTACCATGTTAGAACTCCGCTGCTAACAATAACATGGAACCATCAGCAACCATGCTAAGGAATTGACCTATCGCAAGCTTCGTCCCTTGAGAAAAGTCGACAAACAATAAGTTTTACCTGATAACGCATTGTTATGAGGGTTATCTCCCCTGGTCACGTAGGGCTGTTATGAGTGTTATCTCCCCTGGTATTGTTTGTAAAATGAAGAGATGGTGCGTTCTGATTGGTCTGTTAAGCCATCGCTCATAATCCTCGCAATAGGTCAATTGTAAAATGACAAGGCATCCACCTCAAAATCCAACTGCTTCCTGGTGGTTTGGTATTCGACCCTGTTGCACACCCAGCAGAACTGATGAGCAACATATGTTGTTGAGACATTAAGCAAGCATTTTAGGTTGTAAATGTCACATTTCTTGTCCAATTTTCAAAATTCAAAAACCGTATCACATGTGCTTTTCACAAACAACTCGAAACTTTCAAAATGAAAATTTAAAAATACTATTGTATCCCCCCAGTGTGTTAATGACGAGTCTGTTATCTGGAGAACAGTAGCATGAGCAGCCTCAGGCGATATAGGGCATGAGCTGTCTTACAACATCTCTTGTGGCACTTTTTATTCATCTTACCAGAGATTACCTATTATACGTTATTTACCTGTATTCATTATATTGTAATTGTATTAGTCATAATAAATGATCTTATATTGCCTACCTCGGTCTCCTTTTCATCTCTGGTAATGAGCTTGCGACGCACGTATCATTTAACTTTATTCGGGACATATGTCGATCATAAAATTAACTAAATGCATAGTAGCATAATGTAGTTGGCATTTCTCTCGTAGTTTCTTCTGTTGTAGACTGATTTTTGTTGTTTAAACAATGGAAATGTTCAATTACTGTGGTGGATCTAGGATACCATAAGGGGGAGCCAACATCTTCGGGGAAGTGGGCAAAGCGTGATTGTATGTGCACACGGCAGGCGGCCCTTAAAGTTGTGGGGGCGGAGGATGTAGACCAGAAAATCTATCAGTGGACTAAAAAAAACGGGAACGTGTTTCCGCGATTGAGCCCCCCCTTTCGTCCGCTGCCGGTCCTAGCTCCTGAACTCAACAATATTTCGATCCTCATGCTTCACGCTGTTGCTGTTTCATTTTGCTTGCGACAGCCAGGGGGGAGGGCCGGGCCCCCTGGGCCCCCCTCCTAAATCCGCCTATGAATTTGTTGCTAATGGAAATGAGAATCTTATCACTGTACCAGACTGATTTTATGAGAGTGGAACGCCCTATTCTATTTTATGAGAGTGGAACACCCTATTTAATCTGATGAGTGGAACGCCCTATTCAATGTTATGAGAGTGGAAGGCCCTATTCAATGTTATGAGAGTGGAATGCCCTACTGCATTTAGGTTAAATGCCATACACGATGTACTTCCAACACCAGCAATCCTTGGTCATGGCCAGGAAGTGGGCCTGCAAAAAGTTTTCTGAATTTTGGCTCTGTTCTGTTATTGTCGAAGTACTTACCGTATGTTGACTTCAATCTGATTGCTCTTCCAGTTATAGGCTTTGGAGAATTTTGAGCTACTTCATCAATAGCATCAATTTTGACTTGTTTGATGTCTTTATGTATTCCTGTACTTCAGAGATTTCACCCAATTTTATTGACACTGTCAAGACATAGAAAAGTATGAAATCTAGAGAATTAGGTACTCCCTGAGTTGCTGGGATTTTTTGAAACCCTTATACATTCAGTAAAAATTCAAGCAGTGCTGCAGTGTGTGAATGTGTTTTTGTTTGTTTTCATTTCTACTGTATTCCATTGTTAATTTCAGTTTCTGCAAATAAACTTATTAAAAATGGAAAAAAAAATAAAAAAGAAACAATGGTTCCAACAATAGTCTTAAAACGTATTATTATTATATTTAAAAATTTACAGTGACACTCAACTAAAAGTTATCAGTGACACTTTACAAAACATTAGACAAGAATGTTACTTCAGAATTATCTGAACACAAGCACTGAGATATGCCGCTCACCAGGCTGTATTCCTCAGGCTGACCTATAGTTACACAGATTGCCACAAGGGGGTACGTATGCTGCGAGAACTTGCCTGCGTGGTAATGGGAGACCGAATCGCTGGCACCGAGTCCCATGACATATGACAATGATACAGTCACTCTGCAGAATGTTTCCCAAGGATGACTCCCAGTTAAATGCGCTGTTATAATGGATTGTGCTTCTTGTAGATAGCTGGTTGTCTCTTGGAAACCGAAATTGACGATCATAGAAAATGTGCTAACAGTATAGTTACTTGTTTTCAGCTTTATTGGAGCATGTTCAAGAACAGGGATAGAAAACTAAGAAGATACTTTAGGTACATTTCTGGAAGGATGGAGAAGCCATCCACCAACATCATGTGTCACGCCTTCTGTTTACGGAGATGGAGGCTTGGAATTGATACCTACAGCCAGGTTCTTGACTCATATGCACCCCCTAGTGGCAGTCTGCGTATCTAGGTCATTCTGATGAAGTAAGTCGTCCATGAAGGGCGAGTCTCAACGGTGAACAACTATGCGAATATGCTTGCTTGTGTTCAGATGATTTCATAACGGATATTTACCAGGTTTATGAACAGTTTGGACAAGACAAGAATGAATTTGAAAGTAAAAGTGTGCCTATGTTTAGCAAGCAAACATCTTAATTTTATAAAACTCCCCAAAATGCTATACCTATAGTTCAATAGAAATTGGTTTCATAATCGTAATGTTGACAAAAATTTTTTGTTTACTTCATCAGGGTAGTGGTTGTACATATTTACATTGTATCTTAAGTCAGATCTGTCCAAGAAAACCATAACTTGTCACCAAATCATGAAATACCGGTAATGTAAAACTAACAAGACCAGGTCACATACTACCTCAAGTCACAAAATATTGCATGCATTTATGGACCAGTAGTCCTTGTCGGCAACGCTAACTTTGCATATAAAAACATCCCTACTCGAGACAATGCTGGAGTAGTTCATCATTGGTATTATAATTGGACGATTTAATAATTTTTGAATATCGTTGTCATTCTAAATTTTTGATTTTCAGGCAGTGGAAAACATGCTCTATTGCATCATAGCCCAAGATGCCATGCACTAGGCGGGGTAACTAGTTGTTAATAAATAGAGGTCAAAATGCGTTCAAAGACAGTTGACCACTATATTTCTGCACTTCTAACAGTGAACCGTGGAATCATGGCTTGGCTCACAGCAACCAAAAGGACCAACTAAGAAGCTCGCAATTGCAGACCTCGGTCAAGACATAGCATTGTACTGAGGTCAAAGCAATTGCATCAAACTGTTCTATTTATAAATTACAAACATTTATGGTCTAAAATGTTGAACTTGCTTGATCTCTCATATTTTAAAGAAATTGCTTTATTTCCTGCTATGGCGCATTCTCTTCTGCCACACACATTTTCCATTTTAATGTTACTATAGGTCATGGTATTCATCCAGTTTTGTCAAGTAGACAATTCTCAGTTGGACCAAACTGACTTTGACCATTTCTAGTGTCCTAGTAGTTCCTCGTATTTCATTAAAAGTGATCAGTTGCCAGAAACACGAAACCATAACTGCATGTCATGCTCAACTAAATGCAGACTTGTTTTGCTACTGAATTCACAAGAGGCAAACAGTGATATAAACATTTATTTCTTAGTACACAATAAAATAATAATTAAAGTTGTGGTACAACACAGGATTACTAATGAAACAGTAACCTCTTTTACAATTTCAACAACAGAAAAAGTGGTAAAAGTTTCTGGTCGTATTGCGATACCATTTCACCGGGTCCACCTGAACTAGATGGGAGAAAAATTGAAAAAATTGCACTAATACCTCACAATATTTTTTTAAAAATTGTGCAAAAATAACTTGGTTAGACCTTACAAATTATGAAGTGAAATCAAATTTCCACTCACAGTGAACAGTTGATTTCAGGATAAAATTTTACTATATAAAATTTGATGAAAGCACAAATCATTTTTAGAAGGTGAATTTTTTACTGTTTCACAGCAGCTTGCTCAGTAATAAAATGCTTGAGCTACAATTTAATTAAGTTTTTTAATGCAAAAACAGCACTCATGTGCACTTTTAAGCTACGGTAAGGGCTCACTATCTATGCAACTGAATTTGAGAACCCCTTGTGCCTGTTGATTTTCAATACAATGAAATGCACAAGTCACCATTGAAATTCTTTCTTTTGAATCCGCTAACAAAAACAAAAAGCCATTTAATGGCTATTTTCAACAATGTTCAAGTTTGATCACAGCAAATGAACAAATCTCAATTGACTTCTTATAGTTTTACACCTTGCAAAACAGGTTTTGAGATCTAAATGTTTTAAAGTCATCCACC
Organism: Phoronis australis; assembly: GCA_002633005.1. Lineage (NCBI taxonomy): Eukaryota > Metazoa > Phoronida > Phoronidae > Phoronis > Phoronis australis. The sequence goes on from NMRA01000015.1 coordinate 365,154, forward strand.
ATCAAATGTACACAAAATTAAGAGAAAACCGGCGAGAGAAACCAGCACAAATTACAAGACAAAGCAGAATAAAGGGTTCTGCAATCCACACTTGAAGGAAACTGTTTTATAACACAGTTAAAAGGAAGAATAAAGCAACTATGCAACAGCAAATATGACACCTGTTAAAGATAATATGTCAAAAAATTATTTTCAAAAGTAACTGAATACAAAAACAACGAACAGTTACCTTGAACAAATCAGAAACCACGGTGTTATGCACTATTTACAACATGAAATATCACAACGATAATTTGTGTAGATGAATAATGCTTAAAAGCGTTAAAAGAACAGATATAAGCCAAGTTATGAAAAGACAAATCAGGCAATCTACTGACAAAGTACAACTGCACTTCTGTCAAAAGAACAATCCAGACCACCATGCACCAGTAGCAACATTTCATACCAGGGAGGGACAATTCGTGTAAGGGGAAAAGTGAGGACATACTGCTGAGATGGGGTGCATTTTTAATTTTCAAGTAAAGATTTGGGTCAGTTCAGAATAAGTGGGTGTAAAAATGGGATGGGTGATCACTATTTTTGCTTGATACTAAGTTTCGGTCTGATAATACTCTGCACACCATGAGCAGCATTTTGATGTAATTTTAAAAGTCAGCAATTCCAGCAATCATGGTAAACGTAGATAAGATATAACTATGGGTCAGTTTTAAACATTCTTCCAATAGGTATCAACACGACACAAATTCTACCTCTTGGTATAAACATGGGTTTAATTTTTTCTTTTGGCCAGCTATAAATATGGCCCCAGTTTTGTTATCTCAGCTATACCCCTACCATAAGAGACGACTGCCCCTCCCTGAGATTTCATAAGCACCAAAAGCGTGTTGTAAGCCACGCAAGCTTCTACATACACGATTCATCTGCAAGCACCAAAGCAAGAACCAAGCGCAAATCTCAAAGACGGGCACACACTCAGACTAAAAACAACAGACATGCCTACGGTTTTTGTGAGCTCCACATAGCCATCATGGGAAAAACAACAACTCGAAGAAGTTGTAACTGAGTGATTTACAGCAAAATCAGATAACAAATAGAAAACAAACCATCGCTTTGCGTGGTGCTACTATAACAATTTTATCACCAGTCACATGCCATTAACTTTCTGAAGCAAATACAAGTTTTTGAAAAAGGGCTCCAGCCACTTTCTACCGCAGCACAAACATAACACACAGGTAACCAGCCCCTCAATAAAACTTGTTATGGCAATTGTAATTCAAGCAAACCGAATCTAAACATCAACACCATTCCTGGAATGACAATTTCGTTGATGTCAGATAAAACACTTTGAAGCACATGCAAACCCACATAAGAATTCATAGTTTCCTTGAAAATGGCAAAAAAATCTAAGAATAAAATAATAATATAGCTCAACTACTGAACAATACCCTGTGGGCATTTTGTCAGATCACCTAGTGTTCATTAATATATCTAGAAAAATACTGCTCAAATCTACCTCTACCAATTCCTAACTCAGTCTGATCAGGAGGAAAGCTCACCAAGGGTTTCACTTCTGATTAATGGAGACAGTTGAAATTCTTTTAGAAAGAATTCGTACCACTCTGCCTTAGTCTCTATAAACTTAATGGATAACTATTAACTAATTTTTAGACCAGGGGTCTTATCATAGGTTAAAACAAATATAACATACACATACATAAGGTTTAGCCTCACAAAACCTTACTCAAGTGAAATTATGAAAGCCAGGTTCCAACTTAATCCAGGGGCACTTTTACCATAGAAGAGATGTACAGGATATGCCACGTAAAGGGAGACGTTTTCGTGACCATTTTTTTCTGCGAAAGCTGCACTTTTCATCTACACAAAGTTACAGAAGGGTTTCAAAAACTATCTACTCTTTAAAAAAATGTGTTACTAATGATGTACTCAATTTTGACAATATGGCAGTCTTCCAAGCTCAGTTTTCTTGCTTGACGGGTTGAAAATTCAACTGTCGGAAATTCCCTATGAATGTAACCCTAACCAAAGGACAGTGTGTGTGGGGACAAACTGTATGAAAGCGTGAATTTTTCATGGAAATTCCTGCCTGTAAATGGGACATCCCTTTTTTGAGTCCAGTATTTAAATAGGTGGGTACCATAATTTTTCATCTCCACCCCCTGGCAAAAATGCATTGGAGTTTCCCCAAGAAAACTGTCTAACACTACTAATGACAGCTCAACTGCCAAGAGAATGGGATGAAACTATCACAACAATAACATATGCTAAACCATTTTTACGAAACATCCAAACAAAAATTCTGAGAAGGTTGGACAACAGGAAATTAAATGCACAAGGAAAACGTGAAAAAGACACATCAAATTCTCTTGCTTGAAACACACCATACTTACTTGAAGTTTTTCAATCACGCAAATGGGCATGGTCAAAAATATTACTGCAGAAACGAGCCTTCCAAACATACTGCGCATCACATATCCTTATCCCTACCACGCGACTTGGCAACAGGGTGACAAAACTTTAATAACAATAACAGTAAAAACAATTTAATCGTAATGTAACTTTTTTAAAACAAGCAAAATTGTTGAGCGACCTCTGCCAATATTCAAATGAAAAAGCCTCGCTGACCACTGGTTGAAGTCTGTGCGATAGAAGACGTAAGCAAGGCCCCAAGGGTCTAGCAAAGCTTGTTTCAAAATACACCATCAACGAGGGTCTCTTATTTTTGCAATGCGTTTGACCTCATTACTTCACTAATACACCACAACCAGTAACGAACAACCTACAATATTTTTTTGATTTTCCGAGATACTTTAGTGTCTACATCTACAACAGGTGGCACAGTTTTTGGTCAAAACACCAGGGACCCATTCCAAGAAACTAACTAAAGTTCATTTTGGTCTAAAATTTAAGATTCGTCTTTAGCTTTGACTTGGATCAAAATTTAGAGTATCGTAACTGAGATTGTCCTGAGTTACTAACACAAGTCAATTCTCACCTTCACTTAAGTCCATTTCAAGTTTGTCAAAATGCATGGCCACCATTTGCATTAATAAAAGTAATTTAATGGACAGTTACCAAGCAGCATTGCTTCACCGAAGTAAAGGTTATTCTCAGAACCAATGATAAATTATTCATTTTGTCGTCTGTAGTCCAAGTGCAGGAGTGTACATTCTCAAAATGATCTTTTATGGAACCCAAATGTCAGTAACTGATAATCCACCATGTTTGACTACCTGTTGACAAGTCTTGAGCTGTAACCAGAGTCAAGATTTACACGAGATCACTTCTTGAAACAGGCTAAAGACAATCTTAAGTTTAAGATTTGTCGTAGCTACGACAGTTTTCTGGCAACCTGCTGCAGGTGTTTACTCACTTCACCTGAAATGCCAATGTTCTGAGAGGCAGTCACGTCACTATAAGAAATAAAGTAAGGCAGGCATTTATGATTCGTGATCAAGTCTGACAAATTTGACTACCGTAGTTCTTCAATTATTCCGCACAAAAATAATAGCCATTCTTCGAATTTTTAAAAGCTAACTTTACAAGTGCTTTAAATTTATGGTAACAAAATATGTTGATGATGATGAATATTTACTTAAGGTTCACTTTCAAAAAAATTGAGGATTTAATAAAATTTCATGCTTCTGCCATTTAGTATGTTCAATAAGGGAAGAACTACACCACTCAAAGCTTAATGCCAGTTTTTGGAAAGACAATCGGGTCACCCTAAGTGAGCCAATCTGACTCATTTGCTCCTTTGCTTGGGTCCGATTCATTTGAATATTTGCTTTGTTAGCTTGCATGGCTTTCTAATGAGTTGTGGTCGGGCACATCTGTGGAAGGCCAACATGCTGAGCCGTGAAGCTCTTGATCTGCTGTAGGCCAATAAGATTATTGGCAATCTGATGGCTCTCTCGTGACAGGTAGTCTCGATCAGAGCGCAGTCCTGTTTCATGCTGCATCTTGCGCAAGTTGATCGGCTCGTATGGTGAGTAACGCAACATGGCCGTCGAAGCGAAAGACAGCTGTGGTGGCGACGGCATGTCATGATGGACATTATGCATGCCAGTGGCGGCAACAGGACCAGCATTAGATATTGCAAAGCTCTGGGTAAGTGGAGCAAATGCAGACGTCTTGCTGATCATCTGGTCGTGGCTCGGACTCAGAGGGTGATGAACACTGTCCAACAACCCTGGCTCATCCTTAATGACTGGCGCGCGCCCCCCAGAGGTGACAATGCAGCCTGCCACTGTTGGAACATTGGCATGTTTCAACATGTGTCGCGACAAGTAGATTTCCTGTGTGTAGGACTTTCCACACACGCCACAGATGTGAGTTTTGAAGTGTTTCGTATCCGAGTGGCGAGGAATGTGCTCACGTAGCGACTGCTCATCGGTGAAACACTTGTAACACGAGTTACAGCGGTAGGGCTTGTCTGTCATGTGGGAACGAGAGTGCGACTGCAGGTTAGACAGCTGTGAGAATGCCTTTGCACAGCCAGGGTGCTGGCACTTGTACGGCTTATCTCCTGTGAGGTAAAAACAAACTGTAGTGGGTGCGTGATAGAGTTTCCATAGCAATATTCAAGGTCTTCCCAACCAAAATTTTTAAAAGTTTTATAAAGGTACATGTCAATGCTTTTTGGTGGATTACCCAACTATCTATTTTTAGTGTAACAGTAATTTCCAGTTACTGTAGTTCTTAAAGTAGAATGCCACCCAAAAAACAACCTATTTTGTATCAATTTAGATCGAGTAGTTCTACTCTGTAACGGCACGTTTGGTTGCGTTACCTGACACCTGACGGCAGACGGAGGTGTTGAAATTATCCAATGACGTCGTTGGTTTCACACGCAGTCTGTTCAGCAGTTCACAACGTGGGTTACTGGTGTCAGCTTATCGCTTGAATTCATCGTTTAAAACCCATAAATCATCAAACTTCGATGTAAAACCCTTAAAAATACACCGAGGTCTTTTAAAAACGTGTTGTTTTATTTCGCTGTTACGGATGTATTGGTATTTAGTATCCTGAAAAGTTCAGCACGGGCCAATTTACCAATTGGGGTCTGCTGAGAGACAAATTCGAAGTATTATTTCTTCCATGAAATACAGATAGGAGAACCTAAATCTGTGTTGCTTATACTTGTGATTTTTTGAGTTCTAAACACACAAAACGCTTGTTATCCCGACCAGTGGCTCGGAACCCAATGAGGCCCTTCGCGGCCGCCGGGACTGGCATGAACGTAAACCAGCTTGATTTGGAAACTAAACCTCCAGTCACGAAAAGACTATAATAGTGAGCCAAAGAAATAATGAACACATAATTATTCATGTGAATTAGCCACGAAACTGAAAATCTACTTACTTGTCGGGGGCCGCAAAGTCGGGTTCCCCTTCCACAGACCGCAGGTTGTACAGTAACAATGATGTGAATAATGTATTTGTATTTCTAAATAAAGATTCCCCTAACATGTGACCATAGCATATAAAATCGAATAATTGTTTCACAACAGCTTCTTGTCAGCAAACAATGAATTAGCATGTGCTCACACGGCCTCAGTACCCAGTCAATTACCTTTGTTGCCGGCATCAAAAGCCGGTAACGTAGTGCTTTATTTATTGCTGGCTTCTCAACACTTGCACTCACGAATACTGTAAAGGCATTACATATTGTATCTAATGAGACAGACTTTGTTTCAGTTTCATATAAGCATTGGTTAGGATGAGAATAATTCATTTTGAAACAGAACACAGAATAATCAACGTCTGTATGGCAACTCGCCCGCCACCAATCCCGACTTAGTCAAGAGCTCATCCGACGAAGACTTCACGGGTCAGATCGTTAGGTTTCACAGGCTATCAGTTCGAACCGGAATACACTGATCAAGAAATACTAGAGGCGGCGTAATTCGTCAGAAAAATCACTGTCGACGATCAATGCCGGCCACAGACACGGAGATGTTTCACGACTTCATACTTGCTATTAACAGCGTATCTTTCATTCTTCACTACCACGAGCTACTTCCTAAGCATTTCGGGCTCTTGAGGAAGTCAAAAAAACGATATACCCGCTTTAATTGCAGCTTCATAGTTTGAACAAGCAGGAACGATGCACCGCAATATAGCGGCATTCACTCTGCAGACGAACCACTGACGTCGTTGCGTCGTTTCTCACCTTCCTCACAGGTTAACGCGACACCTCTCGGCAAGGTGAGGTCGACCGTATAAGAGGTGATGCTGATATAGACCGATTAAGACGCTAAAAAAGACTAATTAAATCGGGTGGCATTCTCCTTTAAGTGTCTAATGTCCATACCAGGTAATGTCATCATTAAGGCACATTTTAACTGTAAAACATACTATTTTTAGTGTTTAACTATTTCTGTGTCAACTTAATGCTTAAATCACGACTTCTATTGAAGTGAAAACAAAAGTTATTTTAAAATCCAAAGTTGTTCATTTCAGTTTTTGGTGAGACATCTAAACTCAGCACAATGATTAAAACAAACAAAAGACAACTGCTAAGGCCAAGACATGTTTGTTTAAGCTCAACTATTCACTTGGATTTGAAAAAAAATAAAAACCCAGCAGTTATTTTAAGGTTATCTTCAACCTTATTTAGTGGCCTCTATTCTAACTCGTATATAAAAAAACTAAGCTTTGTCAACTGGTAAAAGCATATATTTTCTGAAAGAAAAAAGATTAGGGAATATGAAAATACTTTTTGGATTAATGTACCATTATTATTTTCACGTGAAAACCCTTTTTAAGTCAAAATTTTATTTTTAAGAAAGGTACATTCATAGCAAAATAACCCCTCCATCTATTTTAATAAAACTTTTTTTAAATGGAAAACTTCACCAGTTACCCCAAAACCGCTGTTAGGAATTTTCGATTAGTCTTCTTGTTTGGTTTCTTTGACAAATCAACTCGCAAAATGTAAGGTATCTTAACTTAGTTTGTAAAAAATGGAAGTCGTATTCGTCTTTGTTACGTTACGCAAAAAATAAAACGTAAGGTATCTTCGTAAAAAACGGAAGTCATATTCATCTTTGTTACATTACGCAAAAACTAGGCCTTTATATCAAAAATCCTAACAGCATTTTTGAGACTGATGACTAAATATTAAATTTGGAAAGTTTCAGCGAAATCCACAGAGCCATTTTCGAGAACTCGTGTTCCTAAGTTTAAATAGGTCAATTTGCCGAAGCCATGAAAAAGCCAATTAAATTGGGACAAGTGGAAATCTCAAAGTTTTCGGTTCATTATTCGATGAAAACTTGTACACATTACCTATACAAGCCTTAAATATGTTCGCTATTTCAACTAACACTCGCAATGTCAACTGATTTTGCAGTGCATAATCAACTTAATTATCATTAAAACGTACCGTTCCCAGCTAACTCTGAGTGTTGTTTGCGACCTTTTGATATACTTTTATATAAATAGGTCATAGTTCATTGTTATACACATAGCTTGTACACGTCACGTGCTGGGAGACTGATACGAAACCAAGTAAGAAATGGATAACAAAAATCAAATCGGCGGGTAAAGCATGTCGTTAGCATGAGATCGAAACATTGAAATGTTAATTTATTATTAATTGAATGAAGGAATTAGGGTGAGGATTTATCTCTTTTCACAACTTGCTGTGTTCATGACCGTAGCATTCGTTCTCAACCCATGTAGACGCACAACTCCCTTAGGATCAAAACCATGTTTTGTTTTCGTTTTCCCCGGCACCATTCTACCATAAGTACACCTCGTTGACTCAATGTTATGGCGACTTTGTGAATGAAAGGACTGAGGGTATACAAAGCTGTTCTGTACCTGGCAGGAGATTCGATTTCATTGAAAGCCTTTTAACCTTTGACCTCGGATAAGTAATAAATAAATATCAACGCGGTTGTGCGGTTCCAAGGTTGTTCTGTTAAGTCTTTTTGTTCTCGCTACGTATTTGAAGTTCCCCGAGAATGAAAATAAGGTGTTTTTCTAGACACATGAAATATTGTAAAAATGGATATTTTTTGTTAACAAGGTTTGAGATAACCTTAAAAGGGACTAAGGTAATACTTCTTTCTAATCTAGTTACATTCAATGCAACACAGACCTTCAGTGACAGTTTACCAAAAGTAGCACACAATAAAACACGACCCACAGTGTGCTATTAGGTAAATAAATCAAATTAGCAGCTGTGAATCTGTCCATCAATGTCTTTCAGTCAATGGTGACATTTTGGGTATTTAGAAATGCTTATTCTCCGCAATAAATAACAAAGGATTCCACCCAATAAAAGAAAGAGGGTCTCACCTGTATGGGTGCGCAGGTGCTGCTGCAGGTGAGACAATTGAGTGAACTTGCGTGCACACACTTCGCACTTGTATGGCTTGATGCCACTGTGGATACGAGTGTGCTGTGATAGATAGGACGAGTTGGCGAAGCTCTTGGAGCAGGTGCTGCACTTGTATGGCTTGGGGTCCTGCTTGTGGTACTGCTGGCCATGTAACACCATGTCCGACTTGTGTTCAAATGTCTGCAATAGAAAGTGTGAGCAAAGTGCTGTAGCACATCTCAGGTCTACAATAGTGAAGGAATTAATAAAGTCTTAAAAGGAGAAAAATAGAAAATAGAAACCCTATAGAGTTTGGTTTGTGACCTAATCAAATTAATTGGGTCATGTGACAATGTCTTTAAATAAAATTTAAAACAGAAAGGTTCGTTCATGCCAAAACAGCATCAGAACTTCGCCCAAAATTCTTCTGATTTTAATGTTCAAGATGAAATCTCAAATAATATTTTGGTGAACATCCATGATTACTGTATCTGAAAGTGTTACGATCAGCAATTTTCGAGATTTGTTCGGAAATCGGCAAAATTTCAAAATTTTTCTACACACCTTTCAACTCTACTATTGGCATCAAGTTCATGTGCTGTACAGTAAATTGAACAATATTTTTTTAAATGTTTTTAAAGCTACATTTCCCCTACCTAAAAACAATAATCGAATGAGGCCTTTCTCTCTCCTAAAGCAGGTCTTCTAAAATTCCTTACTGTGATAGGATTCTGTTTATGTTACCCACCTTGAATGGTCAGAGATAGCAGCAACAGAATACATGATGGTAAGAAGTGTTAGAAGACCAATTTTATGAAGGTGAAAAGCCTTATTTGATTTTGGTGTTTTAACTTAACAGAGAAAAATACAGCTTTAGTTATTTGCAGCGAGGTAGTCGAGATAATTAATAACAATTAGTAGTATTTCCTTCTTCTCTCTTGCTCCCAGACAAAGCATATGCCTCCCTCTCCTCTGAGTACATTCTGCAAGCTTTTGAAGTTGTCGATAAAATAATATGAACAATTCCTCAGAGTTGTCTGAGTAATTTCATCATCAACAATGAAGTAACAATATACCATTTTAGCAAAGTTGGTGGAAAATATGAAATTGCCTTTACATATCACTATAGACACCGATACTTGATCGATAGCTATGCTAAAAATATTCTGAAGTTGCTTAATACGAAATCGTAACCCTTGTTAGTTATGTAAAGTGTAAAATGGAAGGATATATTTCTGAGGACATAACCACAGCCATGGATATTCCTGTTCAGTTTTGATTCTTTGCCCTTTGGGTGCACCTGATGGTGAAAACTGTGCTTTTTTCAAAAAGTTGTGTCCAGCAGACTTAGTGTAATTAAAGTGGCAACATATGAACCAGAAACCCCAAAGAAAATCGAACTAAGTCATGTTTTACCAGACTGGATGTAAGTTGACTGGAATCTTGCGTTTTTGGAAGTGTTGCGTTTTAAAAGATGTGCCAGGGGGCACACTGCTGCGATGTACTTGCACGTTATTATTTTTTGATGCGCTAATGGTGCAAAGGCACAGTCCATTGAGTTCTATCCTTGTGACCTACGTAGACTTTGCTGTAAATTCAACTCAAGCCGTCTCAGGATGATATTGTGGAAAAGAGCTAACAATACGTGCGTGGTTGCACATTAAAGCTCAAATTAACACATTGGTTATTAATAGATACCTAATAAGCAAGGAGCAGCATCTTGTTTCAAAGACAATGATGGGACTAATTAGTCTAATTTGTAATTAAACCACCACATTAGTCTTCAAGTTTGTTTCACCTACCCAAAAACAAGATCCATGTTTTCACGTCTAAGCTCAAGAACGGTCAGAAATGTTTGCACATCAGAGTTGGTCACTTATTGACTACACAATTGCCGAAACTGAGAAGTTGAATTTTGTTTGATAACTTCAAGTTGTAAGTACCACTAAATGCTTTCTTTTTTAAAGTCCTATACTATACCAACTATCAAGGAATGTTTTGTGAAATTCTGGGATATGTATAGAACCCCCTGAACAATGAAGAATAAATTTGGAAATTATTGTCTGAAATTGGTACGATTTCTACAATTCAGCACACACTGTGGTGTAAATGACATTCTTTATCAAATTTGTACCCAACTATTAAGAAAAATTGCTTCATTCCTTGAAGCTGAGTAGTCATGAAATAACTGAGATAAAATCCTTCATGAGCGACTATGTAACACCTGGAGGTTCTCCCATGCGAAATGTCCCAATGCATCAAGGTTTATTTTTGCCTGATTTCGGCACTGAATAGGGAGATTTACTGGAGCTTTGAGGTACTTGTATAGGTTCATAATTAAAGCTTTCAATGTAAATGTTCGGGGAAAATTTTTTAAGTTGTCATGAACTGACCCCTGGCCTGTCCCAGGCCTTCATCCGGCGTACGTCCTGGGAATCCAAATGGACTCACCCTGACAAGGATGCCCAAACAGCCTTAGACGCCCAGTGCCGACTGAACACCTCCGGTTTGGATGCCCACTTATTGCAAGGGTAACTTTCGAACTAGTGTTGGCGCAATTGTCGACTGTACTGCGAATCACGTCGACGGAGGCAACCAGTCTTCCTCTATGTTGTTCTTAATAACTGACAAACCTATATCTCAACTGCCATAATTGACATACTGTGCCTGTGTAACCAGTAAGGTCGTTGTCGATAGCCGAAACTGCCTAATTATCATTGTAATCTGACAGATCAACTGCACTCACCGCACGAGACTTAAAATTGCCGGAGGCAAACTGGCCAATTAATGAAACAATAAGTAAGACAAATGACCACTATGACTGTTTTTAAAACTGAAAAGTAAATATTAACTGTCTTTGAATTTTTAAAGTTGATGCACCATGCCATGAATAATTCGCTCACAAGGAAAACACTCATCTCTAAAGATATGCGAGTTTTTACTGCTACTCGTTCAACCTTCTTCCGAGCGGCTTTCACTTGCATCAAAGAGAGCACGGCGACAGAGTGGAACACGGTGTTGATGACCGCATTGTCCAGTTCAAGCAAGACCCAATTAAGTGTAATTACCTGGCCATAATCTGTACTAAACATCTCTGCCAGTACATACTGGCAAATTTTCAAGATGCATAAACCAACAATCTTTGCTAAAAATAAACATTACGGCGGTATTCAGCTGGAAAAAACACCACAGCAAGATTTTCGATTTTTGAATATCGATGAACTAAGCTAACAACCGACAACATTGATTACCGACTGAAGATAACAACCATATACACGGAGGATTTATAAAAGCTGATCATAATTAACAATACCATTGATTCATTGTTTTAGTGAACAACTAAACTACATTGTGACAAATAGAACCAAGATGCGGTGTGACTAAATTAGATGTCTATTAAGCTTTTAAGACGGCGCTTATCGCCCAGTCGTGTCGAATGGTGCTTTATTTAAGGAGTAGCACGCAAACTGAAAAACTGATATTCGGTAATCAGCTGGTAATGAAACACTGTCGTGAAGACTAACTATGGCTATAGTTTCAAAGTCAATGAGAAATTCCAAGCAATAGATGAGGTACTGTTGGTCGGTGGACAAAAGCTGACAATCAAAATCTGCCACTGTTTTGACACTTCTAAAATCAAAAGATAGCAACCAGTCATAAAACAAAACAAGTAGACTGGAGTATTAAAAATGAAATGACGAAACATATTTGAAACCAACAATCATTTGGGAAATAGGAGTTGTCAAGGTGAACCAAAGTTACCGTTTTTAGCTATTTTGTATTATCTGAAATGTCATCAAACCCATACTACATTTCAGGCTTAACTCTGGCAAATGTCAGAGAAAACCAGTGAAAAAACCACCACTGTTGAGAATGTAGAGCCAGCCATTACTTTTTGGCTTCATTAGCAAAGGAGGAGCTGAATAGGCATTATAAAATTTGTCTGAGGGCAAAGGGAATCTTAGCGCTGACCAATGTAAGTAAGAAATTGTCCACATGCTATAAGAGAAATTACCAAATAGGTCCTGCTGTGAATTGGGCAATTTACTGCTGTGAATTGGGCAATTCACAGAGACTTGCCTTTAGTGGACCTTTTATTGCTTTTATTTGTTTGTATCTGCTTCAAAATAACCGTAATCTGAACGGTATAGACCCTGGTTTTCGCTTTAGCAAACATAAAATTCTGTTTTTCACTGTTTTGTCAATTTGCAAATTTTGTTTTACTATTCAAAGTGACAAGCATAGTGGCTTTACTTTTTCTGCTGAATTGTGCTGTAGATCTATTTTACCAATAATTTGCTGCACGCCATGTTTGTTTCTCAAAACAAAAGAACAGCTTCACCTTCAGAAAGCTGGAATGAAGAACTACTTGTCGAATATGTCTGCTGGAAAGCGATCGTCAATCAATCTGTGACAAGAAAATGTTAAATTTGATGGATTATAAGATTATTTTGGTACGTAAAATCACAAAATATTAAAATTATGGACTCACATACGTAAGTATGGAAATTCCCCTCTAAATCTCTACTTCTTTGCAACAAATAAGCTTCTTTGAATTCAGTCCGTTTTCCACTATCGCGGAAAATTAGACTCTATAGAATGGGAGATATACCGTATATGGCATAAAGGGAAAATAAAAAACAGTGGGACAGCAAAGCAGCCACAATTTTTTTATCTCAAGGATTAGCCTGGTTCAGTATATAGCATGCTTACCTGTTCATCAGTCAACTGTACATGCACAGGATAATTAAGATAAAAAACATATGGAGTGCCTAAGGACAAGGTTTAAAACAAAACTTTGTGAAAAACAAAAGAATTTTTATTTCTTTCTATATTGTCATTTTAATCCAAGATGAAACCAAATACTATCAAAAAGCTCAGAAATGTCAAATTTGTCAAGAATTAAGCGAACTTTAACCTTTAGTACAAATGAAGTGTCAAAAATAAAAATATTAATGTAGAACATGCGTGCTAATGTGGATAAGGGAGACCCCGAGTGCATCTTTGACGTCTTCAGCAAAAAGAGCTAGCCACTTCAAATATGGTAAAAATTCTCCAGTTTGGAAAAGTCTTTAAAATTTAGGACAACGGAACTCAAGCCGAAATTGAATTTTCTTGATGGAGACATGGGAGATTTATCATATTTCTCAAATATTGGACGCTGTATTTTGTATCAACAGTGACTTGACAGTTCAGAAAATCGCTGGAAAATAGCCACTTGATGTAACATTTTCATACATCCACATAGTGTATAAAATCAAGGTGAATCAGGGATGTAACTGATTTTAATTCTTGAATTTGGGACAGCTAACAGTATAGCATATTTCTAAACTTTTGTACAAGCTCCAATCTTAAGCAAAAAAAATTTTTTTCACTGCCTCAAACTGACAAATTCTTAACATTTACTGAAAATAAAAAATTACTGTAACTGAAAATCATGAGAAAAGCAGTGTAGTTTGAAAGTCTAGTGTAGGTTTATTATCAACATTATTACATTTTATTGTGGTTAGACTTTGAGTTGCATGACTAGATGCTGGTTCATAAAAAACACATTCATGAAATCCCAGCACTGTGCACGTTTATTATGAATCATGAGAAAGCACTATAATTCACAAATGAATGAATAAGTGAAGGACACAAATTAAACTCCGACGAGAGAACTGAATTTGCTGGTAGATCGAGAAAAAAAACCTGGCAATTATAGAAAGCGATTTCATTGGTTTGTTCTAGTTATTCCAGCATATAATTGAAAACTAGATAATCACAATGATTCACGTCGATAGCCACATAGCTACGTCATCTGAACACTACAAGGCGCGAATAACGAATGTCACATGAATCTTAAGTTTGTGAGGCAACAAAGAAACTCATCTCTTAAGATATTACAAAACCAACCATGAGTTAATAATGGGAAACTTTTTCATCCATTTTGCTTTTCCCATACAACCGGGAATTTGCACAGCCAGTGGTCGTCTCTGGTTTCTGTAAAGTCGTTTGCAAAAAAGGAAGCCTTAAGGATCATTTTACAAATCAAGAGATGTTTCATATACAGACGTTGACTCGGCCTTTTTTGGTACAACAGGTATACCAGTTCCATATCCAGATCGAGGTGATAACGAAACGCCAATACACATGCAACGGTGGACCTTTCAAAGAATACCGCATTTTTGCCGATAAAATACGATATCGGCATTTTTACAATTCGCTCCAAACTTGAGATTAATGGATGGTTTTCAACAGATAAGAATGAATTTTTGATAATCCTGAAAATATTGGATACTGGCATAACTTGCAAACTTTTGACAACCCAGTCGATATTTTTCTAGAAATATTGGTTTCAACAGGCCATGGTCTTCCGTCCAAGTAGAAATGCACGTGAATGCGGTTTGTTTACTTTATCTAGTTACATATTCAAGATGGTAGACAAAACTGTGGACTCGTATTTAGGTCAGTTTCTGCAAGAATTCCAGTTGCGTTGCTTTACCCATGGATATACCAACTTAATGACGTCGAATTCAGACAAACATTGCGATGGTATTGACTATCGGGATGCTGAGCAAAACATGACAATGAGAGAAAATATAGTCATCTGTCTAGACCATGTATGATAAAAATGCCACTGGTTTTACCAAAACACTTCTTTCGGACTCTCTACTTCTTGGAAAGACAAGACATTGTTGCTGAAAACTATCAACGTTAGACTTTTTAGACTTAGTAGATGCTGACATCACTAAAGCATGAAGGTCGCAATCTTTTTTTAGTAAAATGTTTCCATATCCATTTTTAATGCTTCACTGCATTCAGTTCTGATACGAACGGTTTTGTCATGAGCTTCGCACTGGCCATTGGCCTCGGTGACGTGAGTCCGTCGGCTTAAAAGGGAACTGTATTTTATTCTGAATAAATTCTGGATAGTTTTCTATGAATTGTTGATTAATTTCACAAATAATTCAACACCAAAAATTAAACTTATGTTCTCTAACGAAGCTCAAAAAATTACCGGCTTGGAGCGCTGCTTAGTCTCGTGACGTATTTGGAGGGGGCAAAGTCACTGTCCTGTGTTAGCGTGCAATCAAGTAGCGTTTTTTATACTGTCGGAATAAGAAATTTTAGTGTGAAATTTCGGGTCACAAGGGATACCTGTTTGAGCCAAGGCAACAC
The DNA here is from genome assembly GCA_002633005.1 of Phoronis australis. Taxonomy (NCBI): domain Eukaryota; kingdom Metazoa; phylum Phoronida; family Phoronidae; genus Phoronis; species Phoronis australis. Next base: position 380,664 of record NMRA01000015.1, read on the forward strand.
AAAGTGATACCTAGTCATCGTCATCGTCAGACGAAAATTTGCCGGTGTAACTGGTGTCAGTGACTGTGCCGAGGGCAATGTGGACTCTAGCCATCCAGTCAGCCAGTTGTCAGCCAATACTCCGGCAGCTCTGTAAACTTGAAGGGTTGGTAAGTTACCGACTGTACCTGTATGAAGACTATCGTACCACTGTGTGTTGAGCTCCGTTAACCCCGAAATTTCAGACAGCCGTTGACTACCCGGGTATAGTTGACTCAGTTATGCTCGTCACCTCGTCGTAAAACTTAGGCTACATCAACATATAAAGCTAAC
>NMRA01000015.1:381316-431688 GCA_002633005.1 Phoronis australis
AGCTTTGGGCCAAGGCTTGGGTAACCCGGCGATGGTATGCGATGACCATCCCTTTAGAAGACGCCTTTTTCGAAGAGTTTGAGCAACCAGGTGCCATACAAAAAGGCATAGCGAACCTTTTACAGCACTGTGGCAAACAATAAAAAAATAAGGACGATTGATACGATGAAAAATTACGATGTAAACTCTTCAAATATGACATAAGCAATGAATGTGCAAAGCAGCCGATACCCCGCAGTTCACGTCACTGACACATCAGCCAATCAGCGATCGCTTTCAGAATTCAGTGTTTTGACAATGAATACGAATTGGCTTTTGTTTGGCACGCAAGTCAGGCAAATGTGAGTTTTATTTGTATGTTAGAACCGATTAACTGCAACATTATTTTGACTACAGTCCCCTTTTAATGGCCTGGGTGACGCCAGTCCGTCGGCTTAATTTCACTCCCTCTGGCTTCCATCACATGATATACTTCTTCAGGCCTGTTGTCCCCGAACTTGGTACTCAGCTTCGCAGCAATTATCACCAGTATGTTCTGTCAAATTTCGCCCGTGTTTAGTCACAAGAAAATCCCAGCACTCTTAGTTGTCTTTTGCTTTCTGCATGATGTTACGCACACACACACCGTATGTTTGCAAACCATTATTACCCCTTAGTACAAGCCTCCACTGTTTTACAAACAAACAAAGCTTTCTGAGTGCACTGCTAATTTTTATGTTTTACTGTAGCCTCAGTACGGAATAAAAATAGTCACTATGTCCGTTTTACTGACTTAAAAGGCGATTTCCCCTCTTTTGAGCCAAAATATCAAACAAAATGACACAGTGCATGCAATCTGAACACTGCACTACTTTGTAAATAGCTCTTCTTTATTCTGCCATCACCCGTGCTTTGGCACCGCTAGCAGCTAGTATTATATAACCATTATCAAATATTGGTTCAAACTTCTCAAAATTCCTCCTCATCGTAATTCAAGGGCACCTCATGGCAATTACTATTATTTGGACAAAAATGGTCAGTATTCACAAAAATGGGCTTTCTCAGTTAAGACTCGTATTCTCAGATTACAATTCTATGAAGTTTGGTTAAATAACAGTAAAAATAAGTGCAGGTAGGCTGCTCAGGTGGGCACATTGATTACTATTTACGAGGTTGGCAATAAAGTATAGGGTTAATTCCAAATTATGTTTTTCATAAAAAATTAAGATTGAATTCAGTTTGGAAAATTAATCGTTTTGTCTAACTACACCCCATGCACAGATTATGACCAAATCACAAATTTATTGTTGAAGTATAAGGAAGACAGTTATTGACCGGCTAGACAATATTCCTTATGTCCTAATACTATTGAAGGCGAATACCATTTTTATGCGCCCACATATTTATATGTGAACGCATTATGCCGTCATCTCCATCTGTCCGTCCGGGCGGCGTCCGGCATCCGCTGCTCTATCTCCAAAACCCTTTGACATACGTTCATGAAATTTGGCACATATGTTCCATTCATGAATGGGACGGCATGTGCGAACTTTCGGAGGGATCAGACTACCGGTGTGCCCCCTAGTGGCAATTTTAATTTTTTCACGCTTACCTTTGTATCTTCAAAAGTCCTGAACGGATTTTCATGAAATTTGATATGTAGGCACCTATTAGTGAGATGACGCTATCCTCCCGTTTTCAGATGGATTCGACATAGTTTGCGTTACCTAGTGGCCATTTTTACTGTTTTCGAGTCTGTATTTTTGCGTCCACCCCTCTATCAACCAAACCACTCAAAGGATGATTGTGAAAATTGGCATGTATGTGCTTACTATGAAGAGGACGGTCGACGCTGAATTTCCCATGACTTTGATTACTGTGGCGCCTCCTTGTTGCAGTTTTTTTTTGCGCCCATGGCTGTATCTCCCAAACCGTTTGCAGGATCTTTACTAAATTTAGCAAGTGTATTTATGTGATGTTGACAACGGACGGTGACGAATTTAGGATGATTCTGACTACCGGAATGCCTCTAGTGGGAATTTAAGTATTTTACATTGACCTCTGTATTTTCATAGGTCTTCAGGTGTATACTTTGTGTTACTTCGTGACTATGAAGGAAAAATTCCAAGTAGAAATTTGTTTCTGGCATTCTAATGCTGTGCTAATCTCATATGTTGGTAAATTTGTTTTTAATTCTAAGTTTCTGTGGTGCTTTAAGCAACTGATGTATAGGATGTGCTTGTATTATGAAGATCACTCACATTTTGCCCCTATGGTACCAATGATCAACCCTAGAAGGATACCGTATACGGTGCAATTGTGGGCGCATTTCAACGCTCTTGTCTTTTTAATTATGACACACTGACATGTAATGCACCTTTCCGTATATAAATTCAATAAACTGATGTGAGCAAATGACTATTAACATGTTAACCTTATGAATTTTAATATTTTCTCCTCAGCTTTTCAACTCTGTGAGAACTTATTGACGTGCTTACTTATTTAAATGCAGTTCTTTTGTACGATGGATCTGTGGCCTTTTTACAGTCAAATAATTGAAAACTGAGAGTGACTATTTATAACGACATACCTGCTCACACATCTTGCACTGGAATATCTTGAGGACCGGTTTCAGGGGCAGTTTGACTGGCTGTGGAACCACAACAGCCGAAGAGACAGGGGTGGACGGGTTTTCAGTAGTCACGCAGTGTCGATCCACGTGTTCGCTGCAATCACCCACGGACAGTGGTGCCCCACGGCCATAGGGAGATGGTGGCATCTGACGTGAGTTATGCATCTGGTGATTAATGGTGTCTGCAAATACAACAACAACTATTGTCAGTTGCAGTTAGGCCACAAAAACACTTTTTTGTCAGAATTCCTTAATTTTTCCCAAAGTCCACAGACGACACTTAAAGTTGTTCAAACTGGACTAAACTTCTGATTTAGACCACTAACTGGTCTAAACTTCTTCTTCACTCAAATCACAAGTAGTTTCTAGGCCACCTTGGGAAGACATGACTGTTTGTTATTGCTCAACATGCATTTGAGCCTCTGGTCTCAAGTACAAACTCACAGTCTTAAGTCTTGAAAGCACTTCAATTCCTATTTGAGTGAGTAAAGATCCTGATCTCCGATTTTCCGTTTTCAAAAACTGAGAAATCTGTCTAAACAAATATTTCGTAACAAAATTCACATAGTACAATTCAACTTCAAACTGATGAATTACGTAATACATAAAATTGATCAGAGAATTACCTTACTAATCTGCTGAGTTATGTCATAGTTCCAATTTATCGATAACTTGCTGCATGCTATTGTTTTTCAAAACCGTAAAAAGAAAAGTGCCACTTTACGAAAGTATAACAACTAAATGAACATGTCTGCTACAGAACTATCACCAATCGATTTATGGCCAGAATAGTGCAATTTGATGGATTGTATTAATTTGTGGTAAAAACCAAAAATACTAGAATTATGGTAATTTGCTAATGAAATATGTGAAATCCGTTCAAAACCTCTATTTCTGTGAAAGAAGTCAGATTCCATGAATTCCGTCCATTTTCTGTTATAGCAGAAAACCAGGGTCCCTAAGTTAGGAAGAGCTTTTAAGAACCAATGGTAAAATGCCTAAAACAAACATACATGTAAAACACCAACAGGCATCAAACTTGACAATTTAAATGCATGTCAGACGAACACACCAACTCAAAATATTGATTAATTTTGCCGAAACAGATTTCAAAACCTAATTCCATAAAAAATGCAGGTAAAATCATACAGAGTTGGGGTTTCAAATATACTTTTTCAGAACATTAGAAAAGATAGTGGAATCAAGAGCAGATATTTAATGCAGGTTAACACCAGCTATAGCCTTACCAAGAATTTCTGAACATTGACAGATATTCAGAAACCATCTGTCAGAAACGTCAAATGCTCCCATGTATTTTTGATTATTATCAAAGCAAATAACTGGCATTATTCACTCAAATCTGTGTTCACAGAATTTAAACGTGAACAGCCCTTCTGAAAATGTAGGCTAAGTCCTTAAAAGGACCATTAGTTTGTACTCATTTGATATAGAATCGACCACTAAAGCATGCAACAAGATATTTTTGTGCAGTTTTTAAACAAACACGTATTTTAAACGAGTAAGAATTTTATTCATCCATACTTATTTTGCATGCAGCAAACAGTACTTTAAAACTGTCCGTCATATTTTGCTAATTGAATGGCTACTAAGTCACTCCATGCCTCATCATATAGTACGCCATGAGCAAAAATGAGATAACAAAATGTCTTATCAAAATAAACAAAAAGTTTAACTAAAACATAGTACCCCCCCACTGAAAAATATTACAGTTTATTTCACAAGCAAGAATTTTGTATGTTTTAGTGTGATTACATAATCATTGCAGGTCTTCATGAATTTGAATGTAGGCGAACATCCGGTGACCAACAGCATCACTATGTTCAACCCAAGAAACACATACCTGATCAGAACATTGTTGTCAATAGAACTTACGCAGTTTTGGGACAAGTTTCTTTTGTGTTGAGTTGTATTCGTAAGACAGTTTCCACCGGAAGCCAACTGTTTGAATTTTATAACCGATGGTCCGCGTCGAAGAAAGGGGTGTTAGTCAGTCAGACCACGACAATTAAAGAAGAATGCCACCCGATTTAATTAGTCTTTTTTGCCGTCTAAATCAGTCTATATCCACATCACCTCGCATACGGTCGACCTCACCTTGCCAAGAGGTGTCGCGTTAACCTGTGAGGAAGGTGAGAAACGACGCTAGCAACGTCAGTGGTTCATCTGCAGAATGAATGCCGCTACAATGTTGCGATGCATCGTTCCCGCTTGTCCGAACTATGCAGCTGCGAGGAAAGCGGGTATATCGGTTTTTTTCGACTTCCCTGAGAGACCGAAATGCTTAGGAAGTGGCTCGTGCGTGGTAGTGAAGAATGAAAAGTACGCTGTAAATAGCAAGTATGGGGCCGTGAAACATCTCTGTGTCTGTGGCCTGCAGTCGTCGACAGTGCCTGACGAATGCCGGCTTACCAAATAACTATCCAATCCATACGTTCCATTGTCAGAGCTTGTTCACGGCGCCTCTCTAGTATTTCTTAATCACTGTATTCCTGTTCGAATTGGTAGCCTGTGAAACTTAACGATCGAACTGCAAAGTCTTCGTAGTGATCGACTGATGAGCTCTCGTCCAAGTTGGGATTGCGAGTTGCCATGTTGATGTTTATTACTGAGCGTTCTGTTTCAAAATGAATTATTCTCACCCTAACAATACTTAAATAAAACTGAAACAAAGTCTGCCTCATTAGATGCAATTTGTAATGCCTTAGGAGTGTTCGTGAGTGTAAATGATTTGAGAAGCCAGCAATGAATAAACACTGCGTTACCAGCTTTAGGTGCAATAAAACTAATTGACAGAACACCGAGGCCGTGTGAGCTCATGCTAATTTAGTGTTTGCTGGCGAAACTGTTGTGAAACAACTCAGTCGATTTCCACCCCACGGCCTGGTGTTAGGGGAGTCTTTATTTACATTTACATTATTAAAATAATAATCGTCAATGTCCAACTTCTGCCCTGACGGTGCTGTGGCCAAAGCGGAACCTAAATTTGCGGCTCCCGACGAGTAAGTACTGGATTTGCAGTTTTGTGGGTAATTCACCAACATAACCACGTGCGCATTACTTTGGCTCACTAGTATAGTATTTTCTTGACTGGAAGTTTAGTTTCCAACTTTGGCTGGTTTAGGTTCGTGTTGTATGATCAGTTTCAGACCCACTGGCCGGGATAACGAGTCAATCCGGCCGGCCGCGACGGGCCTGATAGGGCTCCGAGCCACTCAGGTTAGGATAACAAGCATTTTGTGTGTTTAGAACTCAAAAAATCACAAGTATAAACAACACAGATCTGGGTTTTTCTCTCTGTATCTGAAAATACTTCGAATTTGTCTCCGAACAGACCCCAAACTCTTGCTACGGACCTTATTGGCCTGCCGAACTTTGGAAGCTACGGTGTGTCCAAATACCAATAAATCCGTAACAGCGAAATAAAACATCACGTTTTTATAAGAACTCGGTGTATTTTTAAGGGTTTTACATCGAAGTTTGATGATTTATTGGGGTTAAACAATAATTCAAGCGATAAGCTTACACCAGTAACCCGTGTTGTGAACTGCTGAACAGACTGCGTGTGAAACCAATGGGGCTATTCGGAAAATCTACAACTAGAGGGCGTGCGTGTACTAGTGGTGATAGATTAACAGCCTTGATTTCGCGAGCCCTTTAAATACATGGTGAAATGGCTTGCAGCCGTGCCAACTGAATCTGAGATTGCGTAAAAAGGGTGCTTCTATGAGGGGAAGTAAGCACGACCTCATACAAAAGTAAGATTTGTGATCATTTTAACGATTATTCCATAATTATTATACCGATGCCTGTTAACTGAGGCACTCGCCGATGTCGACTTCGCGGCAGTCAGTCGCCAGCCAGAGTCTGGTTAATCTTTGTATGTTGAGATATGTGATACGATACTGGACGTAGCAATCGGGATCTTTTCGTACATCAAAGCATTATTATTGTTTGGAATGATTTTTAAAAGTTTATCAGTGACAGTTACATCAATCAATGCTGAATATTTCTGCTGTCAACTCGATACAGGTTAACTTTGAGTTAAGATTACAATCCAATCCCAATGGCAAAGGGTACGTGAGTGATAAATATCCATTGCATTAGACTATTTGTTTACTCCCTATCATATGTCTTCTGGAAATCTATTACACGTTGAAATGGAAATCTATCACGTCAGTTTTCACGTAACCTTTGGTTTTTAGGTTTGAAGGCTTGTACCGTGCAGAGGAGATATGCATCGCTTCTGCACCGTCCCTGAATGGACAAAAATTGGTTTTTAGCATTTGACTGCAGCTAACCAACAAGATCTTCCCATCCAGTGCAGATCTGTTGTCAAAGCCTACTTTCAATATTGGAGACAACGAACAAAGCCTTTGAAAAGGAACAGCTATTTTTAAAGTCATTTTGTTAAATTACTTATTCAGGTCCCGAGGGGGGATTGGCATGGGGGGTTGTAATATTTGGTACAACTGAATGTGTGGAAATAACAGGTAATACATGTTTGGGGAAAAGAGCATGGTGAGGTAATTCTTAACCTTCACGAAGTCCCTCCAAGTTGATTTCATGAAACTGTTTTGCTACTTGTATCAATTGTAAAACCACGAAAATATATTACATTTTCCGAATTCACAGTGACTGAATAGTCTTAACTCATGCCTTGAAATGTTGCAAGTCGTTATAAATTCAAATGACTGCCATTTTTGTGAAAATTGCATTTTTGATGGTGCCTTACGATTTGTAATTACTCTTAAACAACAGAAAGATTATCCATCATTTTTAAATGACCCAAGTCTTCATATCTTCTATTAGAAGGAAAACGGTTCCCTCAACCTTAGGCTAGAAGTATGCTTGACAGACCCATGAACCTGTAATCTGAGTTTAAATTGCTGAAAGTATCAAAATTAAAAAGGCTTGAAATGTTTGAAGTTGTCTCAAAAAACTTGTATATTTTACAGACAAGTGATGCGTTTAAAGAATTGTTGTGGCTAGGGATAAAAAATAAAGACAGTGTTATGCAATACTCATTATATACACCCTTGGTTTCTGAAAATAGTAATTATTTACTTTTATGTGAAACTGTAGACCAATCACCATATATTTTTGAAAAACAGGGATAACATTTTTGATCCAATCTGGAGTACTGAATTATTCATATTTCAATATTTGTTCCAGGTTCAGTGACATTTTAAGGCCACTTCAAGCTGTATCATAGACAAGCTTTGTTATTCGGTTCTCTTCCCACAGCACTTCCACACACTAGCAGTGCTGCATGGCACAATGTGGAAGTCAGTGGCCCTGGAGAAATGTGAATCGCAGTACTAAGTTACCATAAGACAATGTGCCAGTGGAGTGTTTGTGTATCCAGACCAACTATATCTGACTGCTACACAAATAAGCCTTGTTGGTGAGGATGCCCTTTCATAGGCAATGAGTCATGTGTGGACAATGGCTTATTTCCTTTCCTGGAAGAAACATGAGGGACTGAAGCTAAAGAAGACCTAGTAACACTCTGGTCTAGTTCAGAGTCTGATTTTGGGCTCAAAACGATTCAAGTGATATGCTGCTGTGTTTACCTTCAAGGGTCTAATTGTGGATGTTATTGAGGCTGAATGAGGTTACATGAAAGAAAGCCATGTGTTGAAACTGGACCTTTTTTAAAAGCGCTTCTATAGACCATTGAAACTAGAACCCAGTGAAATGAAAGCCAAAAGCTGAGTGACATTAAATTTTCCTTTCAGAAGAAAGGCTTTATACTACTGATAAAAACTTTTCAATTTGGTAAAGATTATGGGGAAATGACATTCACTGACTGCATCGATTGTCTTATTGTATGTTTTCAATTGTAGCTAGCTGGATAAGAATCTGCTATGCACAAGATTCGAGAATAAACAATTATCAGTGTATTTAAAAACAAATGGCAAACTGAAAAAGCACAGAAAGAAACAACATTGCGAAGGAGTCCATAATCAGGCATATCAGTTGCTGAATTTCTGAATTACGTTCAATTCTCTCAGGTTATTGCTGAAGGATTGCTTTTCACTTTGTCCAACGGTGAAATAGATCGTCAGGCGGTTGGTTTAAGTTGTTTTTTCTTGCCTGTAACAGAATAGAAATATTAGCAAATTGTAAAAGAAAAGACAAGACAAAACTACATTTGTAAGGCAGAACATACTTGACATTTCATCTTCATGTTTATGTGTAGGAACTAATAACCTTTGTACCCAAGTCTTATTTAATATATGAATTAAAATATGTGAAACAGGCTAAAAGTGATTTAACAATGTGTATTTTTCATGACACTTAAAATGTGCTTCTGATCTCAACAAGTAAAATTCATTCTAGGTGTCAATTTTTTTCCAATGCAATGTTACGACATTTACTGAATTAAGGCTTATTCATGTTAATTGATAACTGAGCTGGTGGTCCTGGGGGTGGGGTCCACGATAAAATAAGGAAACTCTAGAGAATTTTATTGGAAACAGCATAGTTTTGAAGATAGACTGCTGTGAAAAAGTCACTCTTGACTTCTGTGCATCACGTACCATACACCTCTTATTTTGGGAGCACTCCCACCCAGGACAATATGAATATGTGCTGCTAGCCTACCCGGCATCGGGTGAGTTTCCAAAAAGAAACACTTAGTTCCACTCAATAAAACTGTTATTCAGTGGGGTAAATGGTGGGGATAACATCACCGAACGATGTTGATAGAAACTGATTGCTAAAAACTTACTAAGTAATGTTGTGTAGTCTCCGTATGGAACTGAATAGTCATAGAGCACACACGGGGCTTCAGCATCCACACACTTTTTGTCAGTTAGTTGACCCTGTTGACCGTAATTGTCCACGAATATAGTAACCTTAGGTCTTTTTGGGAATTTGTGGCCACCTGTCGAAGACTTGCACCAGAGAAATTAGCAGTAATAAAGCTTAGCGCGACGACGTATTTTGATAAAAATTCCATCTTTTACCAGTTGTTTACATGCAGGCAGCGACGCATGCGCAATTCAATCACCACTAGTACAGCAACAACACCATGAGGAGAATTCTCCGAATAGCCCCATTACGTCATTGGATAATATCAACACCTCCGTCTGCCGTCAGGTAACGCAACCGTACGTGCCATTATGGAGTTGAACTACTCGATCTAAACTGATACAAATTAGATTGTTTTTGGGTGGCATGCTCCTTTAAGTTTATATAACTACTTGCAGAGTCAACAAGAAGGCATTTCAGGAGTTGGAGGAAGTCAGGTTAGTGCCAGCATAGCGGTCTAAAATTAATTGGCCACAATCGGTGCTGTGAGTGATATTCAACGTTTACGTTCGGTTGTTATTGTCAGCCACTCACGCTGTCACATACCAACATAGACTGTAATCTGTGTATGGATTGTGTAATCTTATTATTCTAACGTGAAATATATTGCCTGTGGTTCATCAGTAAGTCATCGTTCACATAACGCTAGTACTTTATCATATTCAAAATGTAATCGTTTTGCATTGACATTGGTTGCGTTAGACAGTGACCACCGTCCTACTGGCTCGATCCACAGTAGAGACTGTGAAGCTCCTATATGCACTTCATACGCCGAATTATGCCTCACACTGACTAAGACATCAATGTTATAAAATACCTTTTGCGCATAGAGGGACACCTTAGGAGGCCGTCGATGTGTTTAATTCCTTCCAACTCGACCAAATACTCACGTTATCAAGAGACTGTGGTCACTGTCTATGGTTGTGTGTGCTTGTGTCTCTGTGTTCATTGTAAATCTTGGTATCTCCTGATTTTAAAATCTAAGTCAACAATTTGCAAGATTCACTTGCTGGTTCGCAAAATTAGGAATCACCAATGGCAATGTAACTACTGAATTGATCTAGATAACTTTTTTGCCATTTGGTTTTGACTGCCTATTTTCACCGATTGTTCAGGTTTGTCAGGAGGATCTAAATTATTGAATACAAAAGGACATCCGCTACTAGTAAATGGAATACCCCGGAATAGGTCACACTGTGAACTCTCACCAGCCAACATGTTAACTATTGTTACGCACAGTAACGTTGCATAATTCCGATCTAATTGAACCAAATTATTCAACGCAAATAAGGCAAATCTTGCCTGATCGGACTGACGGGCTTGAGTACATGATTTCGAATTTTTACAGGGCTATGGAATAATAGAATGTCGCAGAAGTTTGCGATATTCAGACTTACAAATTTCAGTCTCAATAAAAGTTCAACTGGTTTCATTAAAATCAAATTTTTCAGTGTCGTGACGAAAGTGATAGTTAATCTGGGTGCAACTTGACCTAGGTGTGCATTGATTTGAATATGGACTGACTGGAATGATCTCCACGTGTCAGGAGGGGCATGTTCCCTTTACCTAGAAAAACTTGCTTCAAACCTCAATCTATCTTTGCAAATATCAGCCATTAAAGTGACAGGTCGGACTACAGGAGATAGTATTTTTATTTTTACTGCACAGAAGATAATTATTTTATTTTTACTGTAAACTATTACGGTTACGCAAGACCCCTCATGAAGATCATGCCAGTATCTTCAGTGGCGGATTTAGAGGAGGGCCAAGGAGGCCATGCCCCCACCCCCTTAAAATTTTCCCAGATTCCATTTGGCAATTGGGGGTATGACAAAATCTTAGCTAACACTCCGCCCAGTGTCCCAAAACTCAAATCCTGTATCCGCCCCTGATCTTTACATCGATAACATAATGTAGTAAATGGGTTATATCTAGATTCTTATGAAGCTATATTTGTATTGTTGTTTGCTAAAATCTCCTCATTGTTTTTACTGTAAACGTTCGGGTTAACACCCTGGGCGGTTAAATTGGCAAACCCAAAAAATCGGGGGTGGGCGGTTAACCAGACATTGGGCGCTTAAACGTGAAACGTCAAAAAATCCAGGGTGGGCGGTTAACCGAACATGGGCGCTTATTACGACAGGCAAGCGCCCTGGGCGGTTAATCTTACCTCTTGATCTAAGTACCCACACCACACACGTAGGCCTACTCGGAACACGTAGCACTTTTCAAAGAGCGTTATCGTCACGTTGCCACACGACGGGAAAAATGTCATAACAGTGGATGATCCCAACAAAGGTTATGATGCCCTCAGATTAGTTTATTCACTATTAAATTTACAGAATTGCTGAGTAATAGCCCCGTGCTGTCTTGCGGTCTTGTTATTTAGCCCTGTAGAGCGCAGATGACCAGTGACCATGCAGCCTCTACTTGGATTGCAACTATTTCATTTTGCTAAAGTGCGCACGTGCAAGCTTCATGTGTTGCAGAGGTCACAGCAGACATTAAATTTATGGTTACAGTCTCGTACTAGCTGCCAAGTTCATAGTCAGAGAGCAGTTTTAAAATTGGTTGTAATAAAAGTTTGAAAACCTTAATTCAGATGTTTTTTGTGTTTGGGATGTTTATAGTCAACACTCGTGACTCAATGATATTTTCAGTGTATGGTTCTGTGGCTTGCTGTTTTATCTCGACTGCCATTGCTCACTTGCCGTTGCACCAAACATGCTCTGCAAAGAAGTAGGCCCAAGACAAGAATCGGGGTTAAGCGGCCGTGTGCCACTCGTCAATCAAGAATAAAAGTTCGAGCCACGGCATAAATATGTGATAAAACGCTACAAAACAGCGATGTCTCAATTCATAAACGATCACATTACCAAATTCGTGGTGAAAAAAACATTTATTTTTCATGCAAGATGTCCAGATTATCCTATTTATAACTTGCAATATCGCACTGCGGCACTGTTCGTTCCCGTTGTTAGCGCGCAATGTCTCAGTCGGCTGACAATCTTGAATTGGAAATGCCGTCAAGTAATATAACGGCCTCTTTCAATATGCATCTCGTTTTTTATGGCCAAAGATAGCGGCGGGATTCAGCACGTGTGTAGGGCCTACGTGCGAGTCACCTGTCAATCACATGTTGGTGTCAAGGTAACATGCACTCCAAAGTGTGGAAACTTGCGCGCCTGCACCACTACAAAGTCACACATCGAAAGAGAATAGCGACAGTCCTAAGTAACAGAAACGGGCGTGACTATATACTTTTAACCATTGTCTCATTTCTCTGACCTGCTTTTTTCGAATATATGTTTTATCAAATGCACTGCAGACGAAAACTCAGCGAGGTAGACAAAGTCGCTGAAAGCAGAGGTTTTGACGCCGGCGGCGTTCTTAAACTTTGCAAACATGGGAAGAAAATAAAGTGACAAAAACGTTCAAGTATTAAATTTTGAAGCGAGTCCATGACCCAAGACAATAACTCGTTACTTGTATAATTGCAATTCACATTGCTAAACCACGGTCTCTGAGGCCCGGCGTCGCTGCGCTCATTGTGATCATCAATCTTTTTCTAAAAGTCAGGGAATTGCGCGTTTCCTTAGGACTGGGCACTAAATATTCATTCTTTAAAAGTCGGGGATGGGCACTTAACCGAGAGGTGGGCGCTTAACTGGAAATCTTCAAAAATCGCAGGGGGGCGCTTAACCGAGCAGTGGGCGGCTAAATCGAAAATCCACCTAAAGTAGGGGGTGGGCGGTTAGCTGAGCATGGGCGTTAACCCAAACGTTTACGGTAGGTCTCCATTAACTTGGCGGAGTACTTGGAAAATTAGGCAACCAAACACACGCACCACAGTGGTGGTATTGGGCTGTCTACACCCGCATGGCAGGTAGAGCTTCATATCTTTCATTGCTTATTGAAAAATTGTGCTGCTATCAGGGTTTGAATTTGAAACAAGATAAAAAACAGCATTAGTTTAGCCAATGCGCTTTTAAGCTTTAACAAGCTCACAGATTCTTGAAGCCATTTGTAAAGTGTAAAAAGCTTCTTGGTTTTGCTTTATGTTTCAAAATGTATATGCGAAAGTATCATGTGAGATTTAACTTTCAGTTCTAACCCCGGTTATGCCTGTTGAATATCCATATAACAGTAGTTATAAGGGGACATTTCAGGGCTGTGCTCAAGACTACTTGTTAGAAATACTACTAGCGCTGCTCATAATGTAGAGTGTGCATTGCCTTTATATCAGACTAACCACGTAAACAACAAAAATTTCATAAAAATAACGGCAATTGTAATTTATCTCAGCTGCCAAAAGTTTCATCATATGATCACTATAATCCTTAGGTTTAGATTGTCATAGAACTTTAAATAAAGTTACAAAATACCTGGTTAGCCTGAAGTCCAACTTTTATTGGCACATTAAGTTCCGTTATGTGCATGGTTTGCTCTAGATTGCCATTGCATGATAGGTAACCATGTGCATATTTTGTAATCAAGTTGTGTACATTAAAGTTGTTTTGATGTCTTAGGAGTGAATCCATGTTTAAAACTCCATTCAAAACAACTAGAAAGTGACAAACTGCAGTGCATGCTTGGATTAAACTTGCACACTTGTACTTGAATCCTGGACAGTGATTGGTTAAGTTTTGAGTTTGAAGACTATTTTTTAGGCTCTGTATATACGTCAGTAAGTGCATGCAAAAAAGAGTTTTACAAATTAATGTTATATAAACAGCACAATAAATATCCAGCAAGTTGACTTGTAGCTTTTACTGGCCTTTTGTTAAATTTTGGTGTCTTTATTGCAGAGTGTAGCTTTAACAATTGTTGGATAAGGACAGCTACCCACACAACAGACCATACGCTCTTTATGAACTGTAGTTCATGAAATCAATTCAGTTATCTGATCTCAGAAACGTGGGTTTGTAGTCACAAAACATGGATTATTTTCCTATGAAGCTAAGCGAGCAGATGCATCTAAAGAATATTAAGTGGCTTGTGGTCTAGCATAAGTATGAGGTACAGTAGCTTTAAATTAAAGGAAAGTGAATAACTTTGTAATTAAATGTCGAAGTTTTCTAATTTCCACCTCCTATTAACCAGGTTGTACTTTAGGGTTACTTTTAGTGAAACTTGTTCCCACAATGGAGTGTATTGGATTTACTAATAATATGATTGTCAAGAAAAATGAAACTGACTTTTAAATTCATATTTTGAACCGTTAAAAATTATGATAGGTAATTGTAGGCACTATTTCAAGCATAAGAATTGTTCTTCCCAAAATCATATCTATGACGATTCCTGATAAACTTTCAGTTACCTGTTACTTTTTTAATGCTCTTGTTTCTGACAATACCGTATTCTTGGACTTGAGTGTTATGTGATTTGTTATGCCTGGTGTCATTGCTGTAATAGTAGAAAAAGTACCTGCTGATAAAGCATGGACTTTTGTTGTAATCCTTCCTGGCCATGTAATCACTTTTCCTTTGGTTGTGTTTCATGATTTGGTGGCGATTTCAGTGTATGTACATTCCATTTTTATTCCTCAATTCTCACATATTCTCATAGACTGAGAACGATGCATGTGTGAATATATCATAAGCCTGATTTAGTTTCACTGCATTGTATTTATGACACTTGAACTGATTTGTGAAATGTTTCTGGATTTTGAGGTTCTTCTATTTCACACATGCTCACTTATTCTAAGGAATTAATGTATTTTGAGGAACTGCAATTTATTTTCTGCAATTAATCACTGTTCATGAAATGTGAACAGAACTCTATTTTTGTTAAATGACGTATGGAAATCCTTAAACTTGTTACTGTACTCCAATCTTGTTTAATTTAGTAAAAATTTCCTGAATGAATGTCTTATTGAAACTTATTGCTCTTGGAAAACATGAGTTTTCAAAAGTTAGTTCCTTGAAAACTTTAGTTTTAATGGCTTGAGATTGTTCCAAAAAACGTGTTCAAAAATACTTAACTTTTCAATCACCAAAACTAAACTTTTTGGCAAAAACTTAAGTATTTTGGAACAAGTTTTTTTGGAACAAAGTTAATAAATTATGGTAGCTTTTGTAAAAGCTAGCTGCTCAATCACTTACAAACCTATTTTTAACAAATGGCAGTGTTACTGATGTATTGTACATATCAAAGTGGCGATAAAAGCATGTACGGACGCAGTATCATGCTTCACACTTTCAGAAATAATAGATGCAACAAAGCAATTGAGCACTTCAGTATTATAATAAGCCACAAATGGACGAAAAGTAGCTTGGGACTTGTTCAAATGGAGCCAATCAACAGCGTCTTCCACAATAAAAAAAAATAATTTTCATCAAACAGAACAATTTCTTTGTCTCCTGCAATATTACCTTTCATTTCAGCAGTATACTTGGATCATGCTTCAGAAATAAAATGCTTTTGTCTGAGGGACTCAAAGCAATCCCCACCTTTCTGGACAAACAGTTATAAGTGAAAGTTGACAAGATGGTGGTAGAGTTCATGTGCGTCCACTACTGATGAACTGCAAGCCATAACAAACTTTTTAGCTTTGTTATGCCGTATTGTCATTCTGCACTTAAAAACTCTCTGTGTGAACATTAAGTTTGGACTATCATTAACATGACATTGTCTTTTGGAATAAATCCAATAACTTGAGCCTGAAAATCATTACAACTTCAATGACATCGTTTTTAACTTCAGCAGGAAAATCACAACTACCGTCAATATTATGTTGAAGACTTCGCGAACTTTCGTTAACATCGTGTCATTTTATGTCACATCTTAAAAATTGTCTACATCAAAGTAAAAGTTGAAATAACATGACATTATCATGGAATGAATCCAATAACTTGAGCCTGAGAGTCATTAAATCTATTGATTGTAATGACCTTAAACCCATTACGGATGACAAAATATCATTGAAACCCTTTGTCTGAGATTGACTGTGGGTTTGTTTAAAAAGGTAGCTATGCTTTGAGATTAACAGAGTCGTTAAACCATGAAGATGTTTTAAAAACAACATTATTTTTGGTTATATAATCATACATGTGTCATTATATGAGAAGAAATTTAATATCATTGTAAACTGCAGACACTGATTATTGTGTGACAAAAAGGACTGAAAAAATGTGTTACTTAACTGAAAATGCTTTTTAGTGCCACATAACTTTAACACTGACCACCAAAATCTATTGTTTTTTACTTTTTAAAGTTAGCAGAAATAAGAAGTATACTTTTGGCATTTAAAGTGCCTTAATTTATTTCATGTAATATTTTGAGGCTAGTCAAAAGTCGAATTCAGGATTCGCGATCGTGTCATTTTATGTCATATCTTAAAAATTGTCTACATCAAAGTAAAAGTTCAAATAACATGACATTATCATGGAATAAATCCAATAACTTGAGCCTGAGAGTCATTAAATCTATTGATTGTAATGACCTTAAACCCATTACGGATGACAAAATATCATTGAAACCCTTTGTCAGAGATTGACTGTGGGTTTGTTTAAAAAGGTAGCTATGCTTTGAGATTGTGCGTATATGGAGAGTGAATAATCAAATCCAGTAATTAATTTATTATATAATAACCCCTAAATAGACAAATGAAACCTATTGTTAATTAAGTAATCAACTACAAGGAGTAACTACACTAGCGCCCTCTTTAAAGATTACTTTAATCAATCAACCAAAATAATCAAATGTCTTAATCTGCTATCCAAACTAGGACTCTCCACTTGTTGAATGTCTGCCCCGTTGGTGAATCTTCGAACTACACACACTGTATAGTGACAGTGTACTTACTGGTCACCGTCTCTGGTGATGCAACGCTTGCAGGCAATTTCTTCTACCCGCGATTCTTGCTGGTCACAGTCTCTGGCTCATGACACAACACTTAATTAGTATCTTACCACCCACGATGCAAGTGACAAGCTCTTAGTTAACTTCCTGTTCGTTAACCCTTCCCCTTGCCAAGATCCTTTCTAGAATCTTCCATGAGATGGCTCTGCCGTACAATTGCTTCTGTACACCGTAGCAAGTCTTTATGCTTCAACTATAGCGCATCTGATTATCTAGTTGATTTCAGCCCATAATATAACATTCTACTTATTTAGTGATTGGCTAATAAAAACCACATGATCATATCCACTCCTATTATTGGCTGTTACAATTTGTTCTCAGAATTTTCTAGAATCTCTAGAGTACTTTGACCCCAGAACTCAAAGTTGTCAACACCATCTAAAAATAGATTTTGACATTAAAGTACATGTCAACAAGTCTGACCCCATGATTTAAAAGTACATATGCACAAATTTTGGGCAACTTAAAATGGATCTATTCTTACTAATTACTTAATCAATATTTATTCCGACACCCTTCATTTAACAAAGATGTTTTAAAAACAACATTATTTTTGGTTATGTAATCATACATGTGTCATTATATGAGAAGCAATTTAATATCATTGTAAACTGCAGAAACTGATTATTGTGTGACAAAAATGACTGAAAAAATGTGTTACTTAACTGAAAATGCTTTTTAGTGCCACATAACTTTAACACTGACCACCAAATTCTATTTTTTAAAGTTAGCAGAAATAAGAAGTATACTTTTTGGCATTTAAAGTGCCTTAATTGCTTTCATTTAATATTCTGGGGCTAGTCAAAAGTTGAATTCAGGATCCGCGATCTCAATTTTATGACATTTGGGACCCCTCAGTTCAGGTATGACAATTTCTGGGTGCATTATGGTGATAGGTTCTGACAGTTTAATATGCTGTTAATCTATCCAGGTATTTTCAATCCAATGCAATGCTTAATTTTGAAGTTAGAAGGCTCCAAAATCAGAAGAAAATCAGTTTCAACTCGTGAGGCCAAAAATGGGCGTGGCACCCAAGATTTCAAAGATCCATACCTCAGAGATCCTTTGACGCAGGTTAATGAAATTTTGCAGCTAATCATTGTGTATTGAATTTTTATTCAATTCTGAGATGGTGACCTGACAACCTCTTGGGTGATTTCATGTGGAATAATCCAATACATATACCAGTATACAAAAGAAACACCCAATAATGCAACACTGCCTTTGTGAACACTGAACACCAAATGGCAGGCAGATAATTGTAGTACTTAATCGCCTTAGTCATTGAGTAAGAAAAAATGAAAGAAAAGCCAGTAAGTATGGTGGAAGTGCAGATTCTGACATTCTTGCAAAAGCCATAGATAACTTATTCCAAGTAATACAGTACAAGGATGAATATTGGGATTGTTTCCACTACACTCTGCTGTACGGTAACAGCACTACACTGTGCTGTACGGTAACAGAATTACACTCTACTGTACGGTAACAGCACTACACCCTGCTGTACGTTAACAGCACTACACTCTGCTACACGGTAACAGCACTACACTCTGCTGTACGGTAACAGCACTACACTCTGCTGCACGGTAACCGCACTACACTCTGCTGCACGGTAACAGCACTACACTCTGCTGTACGTTAACAGCACTACACTCTGCTGCACGGTAACAGCGCTACACTCTGCTGTACGTTAACAGCACTACACTCTGCTGTACGGTAACAGCACTACACTCTGCTGTACGGTAACAGCACTACACCCTGCTGTACGGTAACAGCAATGCAGTTGGCCAAGTCAATTTTTGCCCATCTATCTTGGATGACAGCAGAAATACATAAACTGGTGCTCTACACATTTTCTGACGTTATCTTTGATAGCTCATGATGTGGTAAGACCCTTATGGGTTCAACACACAGAACTGAAAACAACAATGGTGTTTGTGCTAAATACATTTGCCTCTTCGCAACTAGCAAGAAAGAGCAAAACTCACACTAGCAGACAGCTCCACATACAGGCAGTTACCTTAGTAACAGTTACGTGGTACTTACTAGACATCACTGAGTTTTCCGTGCAGCTGACTTGGCGGTTCAGATGTGGCTGTAAAAACAATGGTTTAATTTAATTTAACAAACTCACAAACTAGTATTCCGTTCATACACACACATGTCAGACCCAGTAGCATAACCAGTGTTAATTGTGTGGTTGTAAGTCATTTTGCTGGCATGACGGCGTTCTCCCGTTCAGTGAGTTTACCAGACGCAGAGGGTTGTGAGCGTGTCATAACATCTAGCTAATTTGTTAAGTGCCAAGCAGTCTTTTGTCTGTTATTACAACAGACCACGTGTGAACACAGTCAAACCCAGAGCGTTCGGAAAGAATATTGTCGCAACTTCGGTTGTAGTTGGGCAATTTTGGCGATTCAAAAGTTAAACACGACCAGCATTTGACGAGAAATTCAGAAATGCTATTGCTTTATGTTCAAGTATGTTATAACTTAACTTTTATTTTTAACAGCACAGCCCAGCCAGGCTAGATACTATCTTTACTGGAGATTAGGGCAATTACCGAACAAAAGAGAGCTGGCCCTCCAACCCTAAATGCCAGAATGGAGTTAATCAGTTGAGTAAGATATTGGCTGCCGGGGTCATCTTCCCAACTTGTTGTTGAGCTATAGAATCAAACAAGTTGGGAGCAACGGGAAAACGGGGAAAACGCCGTAATGGGCTCTTTAAGTTACCTCATGTTGCAAGTATTTTTACCAGGACTTTTGTAGCCACACTGTTTACTTCTAATAAACACTAGAAGAGTGTTTTTGTTTCTTGCTGCATTGAATGAGTTTGACACTACTGACAGAGAATTGTTCCAACACCAATTTCAGATTTAAATGTACGGTAAGGGTTGGGTACAAAACTACTGACAAAAATTTCCCTTTTTGTGAATGATACATAGCGCCTGTCTCACTAAAATGCTATTTTCAACACTGAAGAGTGATGGCGTTTTTTGCCACCATGAACCTATAATACAGGGCACGGTGGGCCAGCTACACTCTTAGGCTGATTGTCACTCACAGTAGCTAGCCTAGAACAGGTCTGACAGACCACTCTGCAATAGGATTGTTTGCCAAACTTTAAGATCAATGCCAAATGCTTGAATGAGACAAAGTTGAGAATCAAATCCTAGGTGCCACTTCAACCTACATGTACAGTGGCAAGCAAATGAATTGTGGTAAAAGCTGTTTATTTTAAGAACACAACTCAGCAGACAAGAAATTTTTTTGTCTAATTTTTCAAAAAATAAACATACGGAAATGTTAACTTCAGTCTTAGCATAGGTTTTTTTTATTGTATGTTTATCACAAAACCATAATTTTGGGCCTTCGAACAAGGAAATTACCCTTTGAAAAAATAGGAACGTAGTTACTATAGCGATCATTTTTGCACGAGATTGAAGGACTTGCCTTTATTAGTTTTACCGTTACAAATCCATGAACAAGTTTACTTTTTTTACGACCTGTTCATTAACTTCTAAGATTTTTGCGCATAGCACACACTGGGAGATCCAAAAAGACAAACAGAAGTTGTAAAAAGTGACAGAGATTGTACAAGCACAATCCACTCTTACAACTAGCATGACTATTATGCGGGGACACATTATTACAAACAGCGCATTTTATTTTGATTTGATTTTGCAATTGTCAGGAAAATGTTAAAACTTAAATTCCAGAAAAGCTAAGATAACACTTCTAATTTAAGACTTGTATTATGCTCTGAGTAGTTTACAGGCAGTGTTTTTGTGCTCAAATTTGAAGATGCAAAATTTGATTCACCAAAGCCGAATGCAATCTCACTTTCAAATGGAATCTGCATGCTAATCACTTAAATCTATTATTATTTAGCCAAATGAGTTAGAACAGTTTACTGAAAAAATGTAAAAACAAAGTGTCATTAAGCTGAAAATGCTTTACAAACGAGGTCATTGACCAAAATGATCCGCTGGAAATCACCCTGACCTATGTAGCCTGAGCTCAGGAATAACACTGTATTCATTTCAAGCAGGTTATTTGGGCTGAACAGGTAAGTCAATAAGTGCATAGTCAATTATTTGCACTTTTTGTTTTCTCAAACCATTATCTTCGGAGAGTGAAACCGAGTCAGAGCCTACTAAGCCAGCGGACAGTCCTGATTTCAGAATGGTAGTTAAAGCTTTTTATTGAATCACCCTTTAATTTTCTAGTCACTTTAGTGTCCAGTAAAATGTGTTTCAAACTGTAAATCTATCTGAAGTTTTTACCCTAACTGTCAGTGCTCAGTCACAAATAGCGGACACTAATGTCAGGAACTATAGTGGTGCTTTCTGGTAAATGATACTCGTTTCTGCCTTGTCTGTTCCAAAATCCTAAAAGCTTTATACCGTTGTGATTCGTTGATTATTTTGGTCCAGTTTCGGAACCCACTCCAGCCTCTGTGCCATCTTCAATCGTGACCTCAAACTATTGCGTGGCATCTACATCTCATTCTCTACTATTGAACAGTTGACATATGTGTGGATAGCATGTATTACCATAAAATCTTCAACAAGAATAGACTGATGGAAACTTCTGCATTACATTTCGTTATCTCAGTCACAGTTTGATCCGATTTGGGTCACGGAAGTTTGCTGTGCTAGTCGCAAGTAGGGACCTGGTCAAAGTTAGAGCCCTCCAGGGCTGATTATTGTGCATAAATCAAGGAAAAGGCTCGTTTTCAGAGGCAAAAACAATTTTTCCCTGCGCGAATGTCTGCGAGACAAAATGTTGGGCCCTCATTTATGACATCCTAGATCTGCCACTGGGAAAGAATGATGCCACAAACAGGCAGCAGTAAACACTAGGACTCCCAATTCTCTATTCCCTAATTCCCAAATAATGAGTCCACATATAAATATGTGGGCACATAACAAAGGAGCAGTCATAAAAGTCCAGATAGTGTGTGAAGTGCCTATTGTAATTCCAACTGGTTAGAAGCATTACAAGTTGCTGGCTGGACAATGCGATGTACAAGTGCCTAACTCGATGAGAAACAATTTTAATGGTATCTTTGAAAAATAAAACTTGTTATAGCATGGAAAGAGAGACTGGCTGCACGTTACGCTCCCGCACTGTGGGGTGAGTTTCCCCGATTTCACTAATCGGGATTACTCGGGTTACAGCCGTGTCCTTATCAGATTGACATTGATAGCAAGGGATTAGAAAGTTGGAAAACCAATGTTTACATTAAGTCCAGCTCTCTCATTGTTTGCGTTCATCTGGTAACCTCACGTAATCTAGCAATTATGTTGTAAACAGCGTGCTTGACGCTGATATTCAAAAAATACTATTTCCAAACGACGGTCAACAAATGGCATGAAAACGATGTGTTTTATATGAAACACTATCACCAAAAAACTTCAAAGGGACGAGAAAAAAGGTTGACTTTCAGAGAAATTAGACTTAACTTTCACGTACTGATTCCTTTGTGTGATTGTAAGCTCTGACTCACTAACTACCAAAGCATTCCATGTACAAACACAATAGGTTTGTTTGTCAAGTTAATAGAATGAGATTCTAGATCAGATCGTGGTGTTGGAAATTTCTTGGTTATAACAGTCCAGGAGAATGGTACGTAACGCATAGTCTTTGCAAGTGTCTATTTTAAAGCACTAGAAAATGCTAATAGAATACGACAACCACAGCAACACCTCGCCGTAACTACACTGTGACTCGAAACTGATCCAGTTACAGGACACGTTTGTACTGTTTTGAAAATCAATTCCATGTAGCAAACTAGGGGTGGGCCATATTAACAGTGAGTGCTTAACTGAGAATTCTAAACTCCGCTACAATCTAAGCTTCTAATGATTGTCAATGTACAACTCCTGCCCTGACGGTGCTGTGGCCAAAGCAGAACCTGAATTCGCGGCCCCCAACGAGTAAGTAGATTTGCAGTTTCGTAGCTAATTCACCAACATAACCACATGCACATTACTTTAGCTCACTAGTATAGCATTTTCTTGAGTGGAAGTTTAGTTTCCACTGAACTTTGGCTGGTTTATGTTCGTGATGTCTGATCAGTTTTCAAGCCACTGGCCGGGATAACGAGCCAATCCGGCCGGCAGCGATGGGCCTGATTGGGATCCGAGCCACTGGCCAGGATAACAAGCGTTTGTGTTTAGAAATCAAAAAATCACAAGTCTAAACAACACAGATCTAGGTTCCCTGTCTGTATCTCACGGAAAATACTTCAAAATTATCTCCGAACAGACCCCAAACTCCTGCTACGGATATTGGCCTGCCGAACTTTGTAGGCTACGGTGTGTCCAAATACCAATAAATCCGTAAGAGCGAAATAAAACAACACGTTTTTATAAGAACTCGGTGTATTCTTAAGGGTTTACATTGAAGTTTGATGATTTATTGGTGTTAAACGATGACTTCAAGCGATAAGCTGACACCAGTAACCCATGTTGTGAACTGCTGACTACGTGTGAAACCGATATCGTCATTGGATAACTTCAACACCTCCGTCTGCTGTCAGGCGTCAGGTAACGCAACCGTACGTGTCGTTATGGAGTAGAACTACTCGATCTAAATTGATACAAATTAGGTTGTTTTTTTGGGACTCATGCTCCTTTAATAACTTAAAAAAATAGCCACTATTGTGGCACACAATGCATCATATCCCTCAGAAAATAGAAAGGTGCTGTAATGTCTCCTGTAAAGAAGCCGCTTTTTCCAAATTTCATGAAAATTCATCAAGAAACATCAAAGACAAAGGCAAACATAAAAAAGAAAACTACCACTAGGCGAAACAGCGGAAGTCAAATTTATCAGAAACTTGTCATCTGTCGTCTGAGCTTCACAAATCTCATTAAGGTACTACAAGGAGTTTAGGAGATACAGCCGAGGATGCCTGATGCCCAGGCAGAGATGGTGACAATATACACCCATATATGTATACGTGGGTGCATAAAAATATGCCAAATTGTCCAAACTGCCTTCAAAATCAAGTGGTAACACCCAATTCCCATTTAAAATCAACTAGTAACTTCATGCTTACATAAAAGTGAAATTTCATAAGAATTTTTTGCGTCGTTTTATCATTTCACGATTTTCGACTACTGTTGGTCAATCCAAGTTATTGAAAAAGTATATGATTACATATTTATAAAAGTATAAACAGTATCAAAATAGGTAACGCCATTTTAAAGGCACTCAGACTAACATTTTGAAAGAGCACTGCTGTTTCAAATCATCAAGGCTGAATAAAATTCTTCACATACCGTATTCACCCTAATAAGCACCCAAGGCGCTTAGAAAAATTCGCTTCAGGAAGGGGGGCGCTTACTATAGCCCAAAAGTGGTTGAAACGCGGTCTCCGAAACAGGTGAAATCGTAAGCTAGAATTCATCAAATTTAGGCTCTGTGACTCATCTGTAACCTACAAAATTGCAGTGCATTGCAATCAAACTTTGTTGTTAAATTTGGAGCATTTTTCAGAAAATCCCAGTGCGAAAACTTGCCGACTGATGTGTCACTGCCTCGCGATCGCCAGTAGGTCAACTTGAATTCTTGATTAAAAATATTGTTTCGATTCAACAAATTACCTGAAGTCATCCTTAAGTTTTCAAAATAGCGTCCTTAATAAGATTTTTAAGTTCCTGTGGAGTCGGGATTAACAGCATTAAGTCCAAATCTGCGCTAGATCGTACTCCGCAACACAAGAAAAATCTCTGGACGAACACACGTTGTTGTCACGGGATGTTTGTTTTGAAGTTCGTCTGAGTATTGTGTGATTGAGCGAGCATGTGCCTGTCATCAGAGTACATTTGCCAGAGCAAATGCGATGTAACGATCTAGGTGTTCATTGTAACTAAGGAAATTAAAACCAGCAGTAAAGCAGAACGTGTTTTACTTAGCACTTGTTGATCTCATCTGCTAAAAAATGTTCGAGAATTATCTCGATAAGGCCGATGTCATTGAGTCGCTGGGTGACTAAATGCGTGACAGTCTAACAGTTATTTTTCAGGAGATTCGGGGGGTGTAAGGTTGTGGAAGTGCTCACTATAGTGGGTCATTCTGACTTTAAAAACACCAATTACGACTAAAATAATTCCCCCTTAAAAACAACGAAAACGTTTATGGTAAAAAGTTTCAGAAAGAAGTGCCAGTATTTATTTCTTGCCAATGCTATGCTACCCATTTCATGAATAGAAAGGTCCCGAACAGGCCTTTATCCAGGATTTCAAAATGGGGTTCCCAATATTCCAGGGCATCCGTGATTCTGACGCGTAGCCCCCCCACCCCCAGCAATTGCCCCAAACACACAGATTTTTTACAAAAAAATGTACAGATCAAGGTTTTTACATCTAAGTTTACAAAACATCCTTCTGTAGTGAGCATTTTTACTAAAAAAATGTGTAGACCAAGACTTTTACAATGCTATCAACCAAGTGTGAGCATAGCAACATTGTATATACTTTGTATATATATTGTATATTTCTTCCTGCTTGAAAAGAGCCACCACTGTGAGTCTTCATAGGCTTCCTAGTAATCATTACAATGGGTGTGCAAAGTCAGGAAATACGTGGGGGTGCCTAGGGGCATGGGCGCTTATTAGGGCGAATACAGTACTACTGAAGTCATTGTAATATTGCCTCAAGCTATGTGTCTAACTTTCTGTTTAGTGCTATTAAAAATAGTGGTTTTGGATGTAGAAATTGTGCCATGGTATAAGATAAGTGTTTCACTTTGCTTGTAGAACAAAATCATCTTGGTGTAGTCATTCACTGCCCATTGTTGAGCAGAGGCAAGGATCTTCATCATTATGTAACAGGTGATACGTTTCTTGAAAATCAAACTGTGGTCAACTTTTATCACTTAGTTCCTTTGTCTACAAACTTTTCTACAGGTGTAAAATAGCAAACTGAACACTATCTGCCAGAATATCCTGTCCTTGAGTGAGCAATAACTTCTTTGCCCAACTTTTCTTTGCAACTAAAATGGCAATTAGTGGGTGGAGAGGCAATTTCCACTTGCGACGTGCGCACAGAAGCAATATGCCCATGCACATTCAAGTGCAAAATATTGCCAAAAATCCTCTAACATGATCAATGTGCAGGAGTGTCACATAGTAACATTTTATTGCACCGATCAAGAATATGAGCGGAAAAAGTAAAATACAAGAAGCAAAATTGACCTTACTATAGTATCGCTTGTACCAGGTGCTGACTAGATAGGATATTTGGCGTATTACTTTTTCTTTGTTTGCCACTATTTACGACCCCAAATCCGGAAATATAAGTGTGAAATATGCTGTTACTCCTATTATCGAGCGCATACGTCCACCTCTAGGGAGCGCTGCATTTACTCTTAAATTGTTCAGGACTACTATTTTTAATGATTCTATTTCCATTCTCACCATATTCTTCGTTTAGTATACTTAATAATGCATTAACATATCCATAGCTTGGCTTTGTTGAAGTGACTATGAAGTTTGACAGTTTTTAGACATGGCTACAAAGAAAAACTTTTCGTAGCCAATTTCACTTAGTATTATAGCCTTGGCAGGAAGGGCACATTTTCGATACCTAGCAGAAAATTTTTATGTGAGTAAAAAAGCAGACAAGGTAGAGGGATTAGGTCATTGTTTCCCTTGCTTGAGGCAAACTGTAGGCAACTAGCCCCAAGTAGTAGATTGTCAACAAAAACAGAAAGTTAATTCAAGTTTTAATGTAGTAAAGTGATGATAGAGAAGGCGTAGCAATACGCCTATAGCGATATAACTGTAACAATATAAGAGTAACGATAAAATAACATGGTATGTCATTAAATAATTCATGCATTGCTGGCAGATTACATGCTGGTAGTATACCCTGTTTGCTCTGTTCCATTGTTCACCACACCAACATACCACCTTGGTGTAATAAGCAGTCATGAAAATTCCAATTTGCAAAAATCTCCAAGTTCCACTTTCATTGTCCTTACGTTTCAGTTTGCTTGAACATGTAGCGGCATTGCACAGTTTTATACATACATGTATTTTCCAACGGCAAGATGTCAATAATTTTTCAACCAACAATACCAGAATGCTAAGGTACACCCTGGGTGGACATCTTACCCCACCCTAACTAGAATGCTAAGGTAATACACCCTGAGTGGACATCTTACCCCACAAACTAGAATGCTAAGGTACACCCCGAGTGGACATCTTACCCCACCCTAACTAGAATGCTAAGGAATTACACCCTGAGTGGCCAACTTCGGTTACTCCACCCTAACTAGAATGCTAAGGTATACCCTGAGTGGCCATCTTACCCCACCCTAACTAGAATGCTAAGGTACACCCTGAGTGGCCATCTTACCCCGACCCTAACTAAATGCCCATGGTAAACACCATTTTCAAAAAGTTTTTGAAAATGTGTCAATAGAAGCAGTTGAGACAATTCTGGACAGGTATGCTTTGCTACAAATTACGGAAATTTTTTACTTATTTTGCACAAAAATATTTACCAGTAATGCGTGCCCCAAACTCAAATGGCATACCATAACATCAAAGGCCGAAGGTACCAACACTCCAAGTGTCAGATTGACCCATTGAGTATGCTCAGCCAAGCTTTATTAAGTGTGATGTTACATGGTCATAAACAGCAGTATACAACACAGTAGAATTTCTGATTAAATTTAAGAAAAATTTTCAAGAAAAATAACCTGAAAATTCTGGAGAATAGGTTCGTCATTGGTCTCTAGAGGCATTGCAGTATATAAATTGGTCACTTACTTAGAGACGTCTCTAAGTAAGTGACCATTTTATATACAACCTGTGAAATGATTTTTAGCCTAAATGTTAGCAAATCTTTGAATTTTTCAAAATTGATGCACACTAATGAAGAATCATAACCAGAACTGACACTGGGTGGTTGATATTGATGTAGGATTGATACAATTTGTGCAATGACATCAGTATTGATATGACTGGTACATTGATGTGCGAATTGATACAACTTGTATATTTTGTTTTATGACATCTACACGTTGCAAACAATGCTGGCACTAGACTAAACTTTGTTTAATCTTTACTTATGTGGAGAAATTTGACAAAATAGAATTTCACTCATTGGCCATATTCTATGAAGAATTAAACAATTAAACAATGGCTAATATAAGAAAATCACTCTCCAAAAGTCAGTTTCTTGGCCCATGATTCGCAATTTTTAGTATCAGCCATGGAATTTCTGCTTGCAAACATTAATTATGGTCAAAATTCTATGAAACTTGTAGCATGACGCAGACTCAGTGCAAAGACTTGGTAAGTTTTTGAAAGTGCCAGACATTAACTCACGTCAATGTTTATTCCAGTTTGTCCAAATGTGTTCAACTAACGAAATGATTTATGTAAATGTGACTTCAGCCAACTAATTACACAGTTAAATTAAGAACATGGTGACATTCGTAAAAAATGGTAAAACCCGTAATTTGCCCTGTTTTGTGTTCTTCCATCCATAATCATCATTGCAAGTTGTATTAAACACATACTGATACACATGCAACATAGTATGCAAATAACACAATTCTGACAATGTACACAATAATTAGGAGCATGCAGTAGAATAATTATCAACAATTAACTCTGCCAAACATGAAACAAGAAATGTTTAGTAATAGATCGAACACACAGGGCTCGACGTTATGAAAATTGCCAGGTCGCATTTTGTGTCCAAGCCAAAATCTCAGGTCGCATTCTCAAAATCCAGCCTGCATTCATCAATGCCAGGTCGCAAAAATTTCCCGTCATTTTTACGACTACCATCGCAAAGACTCCGGCGTAGCCAACGCTCGGCTACTGAGGTCAGCCATGACTCATCGCGAGGATTCATCGAATTAGCAACAGTACACGTTTAGGTAATAAATTAGAGGAAAAAGTTTCTTGATCAACAAACGTCTTATCTTTATCGCCATATCTTGAAACTGATGCTAAGTACGAGGCTGAAGTGAACAGTTGCCGTGTCACAGTGACTACCCAGACGTGCTAGCACAGTGCGTAATTGGCAGCAAATCGGCACCGGCTTTACTGGCCGTTAAAATGTAAAATAGAAAAGAAACATCCACACAATGTTTCGACAAACAAAAACAAGTTTTACCTCAAAACAGAGAGCTCCACAACTGTGCTTGATTTTGCTGCCAGGACTCAGTAACCGGCGAAGTACCGGTAATTCCCCGGCCTGCAGTCACCCGGTGACTCTTCACCAGGAAAATAATCACTTGCTAAATTGGCTTTGATTGTCAATTATCAGGGAAAATATATTTTCAAACCTCACAAAAACAAACTTACAATATATACCTCTGTTGTCTAAATATAAAAATTCCGCACCACAAACCGGGACGGGGGGAGTGTAGTGAATTTTAGTCAATGAGCTGAATGTTGGCGATGAGAAAATATTGCAATGTTAGGAGCATGAAGCAGTATTTTTTAATCTGTCGCAGGAATTTCACTCATTCAGGGCCGAGTAGCTAATTAATGTTTTCATCTTGCCCCGTGGAGTACAGATGTCCGCGCAGCGTATAGGAATGTTTCTGGCTAAGTGAGGATTATTCGTTTTACTAAAACTCATTAATACTAATATTATACCATTTGGCACCATGGCAAGTTTTCTACCTAAAGTTATTTCGCCACCAAATGTTAGCCCATTCTCTTGGCAGTCAGCCGCCCGACCATAGCAAAGTCGCATCTAAATTCATTTTCCATATTTTCGCAAGTTTAACTGTCAGGATATTGTAAATGTATAGCAATTTTATTCAAAAATTCCAGTGATGTTGCATGTTAGGTGTTCTGTTTATATTGTTTGTTTACCAGAGTTAATTAAAACCAGTAAAACACGGTTAGCCTAGCTCGCCATAAATGTCGGCCCCGGTTGTTATTCAATCGTTGGCGCAGGACTGTTACTAGTCCGTAATTTTATACAAGTGTCTGAAACTATCTTTGTATGTATACGGCATTCATGATTTGAACCATTTATTCTGATAAAACAGCCGGGGACAGCATGCCTTCGTCTTTTGTCAGTGAGAACTGGTCTCGATCGGTCTGCACTGGGTCATCAGTTCCAGGTCCGAGCCCCGCAAAATTTATTTTGCCACATTTTGTCAACATTTTCAGTACAAATTGTCCCTATTTTGGTTTTATTAAAGTTGAGGTCCCCTATCGATTATTTCATCCCCATTTGCAGGCTGGTAACAGACACTGCTCCAGTCGCACAGCCGGCATATACTAAACCCGGGTTCCTGAATGAATTGTACTTCCAGGTTCGCAACATGGTTAGTTCAAAATGGCAGTGTGATCTTCGGGTCGGAATTGTGAGTGACGCGTTTATTTAAACTTTCTTCGACTACGGATTGTGCACTGGTTATAAGATCAATACTGCGTGCTTCCTTATAATGTCCTCTCACCATTTAATAAAGGTTAAAAATGGGAGCTTCTAGGACTTTTAACTAGACGTTTGAAAGATATCCTGTCGAAAAAATCCGTGAAATGTTGCACTAGCCCAATGATGTATTCGGATGCGCGAGAACAATTCAGTGCAAATTCACAACAAAATGTGGAACTTTCCATAAAACGAAAAGCTTTGAAATAATTCCTGACTCTGTGCGATGTCCATCAGGTAATTTGAGTTGGCTCCGCAATACCTTCCGTGCATGGGAAAAATAGGTCAGTCACAAAATGACACGCAAGTCACTAGTGCTAACTTTCTTTCGGAGCCAGGGTTTGGTTTTTACATATTGAGAAAAGACTTTTTTGAAAACTGAATTTGCTGTTGTGTAAAATGAAAGTGACTCACGAAATAGGCTGCATGTCAATTTCAAACCATGGGGACGTCGTTTTAGAGCGCAATGACGAGCGCTAGCCTGAACTGCCTGGGCGCTCAAGTTGAAATTTTCAAAAGTTGAGGGGAATTCTTAGAAGAGCAGTGAGTGCTTAACATGAGAAACATTTCAAAGGTAGGGAGTAGGTGCATGCGTGAGCATAGTCGTTAACGGTAAACTGAGTGTTTTGCAGCAATAAGAGATTGAAAAGCTGCAATAGTAAGAAATGTTATTATAATAGGATTTTGCGAGGCAAACTCTACCTAGTAGTGGTGACTTTCTGGCTATCGTCACCCGGAATAATGATGGTTTTATTTGCCCGCTTCAGCCGGAACTTTTCTTTACGGCATGGCCCGGGAGCAAAAAATTGGCAGGTGTATGAAGAGAAGAATAAAAAGTTCACTAACCACAATTTCGCATCTACCTGTTTTGTTGCAATAACTGGCTATGGGCATAGAACATCGAGCCTAGGGAACATCGACCCAGTGAAACATCGGAATAGGAAAATCACAGTACTGAGTTACATCAGTCCGGGGGAATATCGTAAAGCATCGGGTCTTTCATAACCGCCGGGAATCCATTAGGTTCATTGTCAAATAATCCATTGGAACCCAGGTGCTTAACAGAGCCAAGCCGGTACACTCTTTCATTTAGGACTGTCGCAGCTTTGGAGTTCAGGCACTTGAATCGCCTTTACGTTGGCAACAACATGTGACAGACTACTCATAATTGTCGAACACGTAGCCCCATAAACAAGTAAAGGGTATGAAAATTACTTGGCGACTCAAAAACAACTTTGCTGAAAGTAGAGACATGGCCATCTTTTGGCTATTAATAAGGCTGTCATTTTCACATTTACTGGGTTTTTTGCGATAAAAAACGTGACACATATTTCCACATCACAATAGTCTGCCACAGCTTGCGCGCTAGCAACGGCACTGACCAGTGCCGTAGTCCGATATCACTGATATTTT
Source organism: Phoronis australis (assembly GCA_002633005.1). Lineage (NCBI taxonomy): Eukaryota > Metazoa > Phoronida > Phoronidae > Phoronis > Phoronis australis. The sequence goes on from NMRA01000015.1 coordinate 413,470, forward strand.
CGCGGATGTTTCATAATAACGTCATGTCTTATGTGAAAAATCAATACGTTTTTCTACCATAAAGTTTAGCAAGTTGATCGTTTAAGGATTAGTAAAAGACTGCTGTTTTATGACGTTTTATCACGTGTTACACCGTGGTAAGAAACTTTCTTCGGCGCATCAAAAAGATTGATTCTGCATTATCTCATGTTCATACGATATGCTTACAAGTCATCGGGAGGGCTGTTCTCGGTTATTGTTCTTTTGAACTTGGCAACAACCAAATCACGGTCGGATTCAAACAAGTTGCTTTATATTTACCAGGTATCTGCCGAGAAGTGTAAAAACTCAGCTCGCAGACTTCAGAAATTCCAGGTCGCATTTTGCGACTTGATACGAGCTGGCAAAAACTTCAGCTCGCATTTCCAAATTTCAGGTGGCAAATGCGACTTGCAGCTCATAATGTCAAGCCCTGACACAGATACATCAACCAGCCTCAATTTCTCATGTACACCAACAACAAAACAATAATGAAGACACAATATTGCTTAGCACTAGCTATGGTAAAACACTCGAAAATTATAAAAACGCTTATCTGGAGTTATTTTTCTTTGATGAAAAAATTAGAAAGAAGTCAGTTTCTATTATCCATGTATCCTTAGTGAGATTATATCACCAGTGAAAACTTGCCATATCCACTGTTACAACACTGTCACCGTTGTTAATTAGGCCTATGTTGTACAATTACCTCAAGGTTGTCCCAGGTGAAAGGACTCTGTCTTGGCTCAGCCATGGTCTGCAGGAAATGGGGCCAGTTCAACATCTGAAACATACGACGGACACTGCTTGTTGTGGTCAAAAAGAAGCAACAGGAAATACACCTAGTAATGTTGGTAACACTGACAGCAGTTTTACTGACGATCATTAGAAGCCAGCAATTAGTCAGAGTGAGTTAATTGTTGTGTTTGTCACTGCTTGGCTGTGCGGAGATCACAGCTTTCTCCTGTGGTCACCGTGTCCATTCCAAATACGGAATGTAATCTCGTCATTCGATGAAAAAATATTGCAGCAATATTTGGAAGATAAGCCATGCAGGTGCGGATAAGCGATGTAGAAATAACCCATGTCTCATTAGTTCTCATCAAGGCACAGAACAAAATCAAAGGGGTCATAAAGTAAAGCTTCCTTCATTTTAGACACAATATGGCGGACCAAAATTTCTCAACGAAAATACAAAGAAGCCTGACCTCATAAGCACAGTGTTTTGTGCGATGCTCCTCAACAAATGATGAAGCATTGTTAGCAATATAGCAGCTTGCAAGTTATTTTCTTAGTAAAATATAAAAAATAACACAATTCAAGTACTTTGCACAATAATAATTGCAAAAACAAAATTTCATATTTTCAAACGCTGTCTTCCTAATCAAATTTTTACCACATGCAATTTTATAAAAACAAGTGAAACTTTGTAGTCTTTAATTTTGCTGAGAATTTAGACCTGGAACAAATAAAGAGTTGTTCTTTTCCCATACATTTGTTATGCTGAACAATGGTAGTTTACCCTTAGAAATTTCAGAAAAGGTAAAAAGTGAAGACCTGTAAAGCTATTTACACGCTCTCCACTTCTTCTTTTATTCTCATAAAACACATCTCAACCGTGATAGGATGCTATAGCTGTTACCAACAAGAATATCCAAACCGACAAGAAAATCCAATCCATCATAGACTCAAGAATAGCCAAACCATTACAGACTCAAGAATATCCAAACCAAATGTCCATACCATTACCAACTCAAGAATGTCCAAACCATTACAGACTCAAGAATGTCCAAACCATCAGTGACTCAAGAATTATCCAAACCATTACCGACTAAAGAATATCCAAACCATTACCGACTAAAGAATATCCAAACTATTACCAACTTTAGAATATCCAAACCATTACTGACTCAAGAATATCCAAACCATTACAGACTCACAAATATCCAAACCATTACCCACTCAAGAATATCCAAACCATTACAGAATCAAGACTATCCAAAACAATTAGCAACTCAAGACTAATCCAAACCATTACCAACTCAAGAATATCAAAACCATTACAGACTCAAAAATATCCAAACCATTACAGACTCAAGAATATCCAAACCATTACAGACTCAAAAATATCCAAACCATTACCGACTCAAGAATATCCAAACCATTAGACTCAAGAATATCCAAACCATTACCGACTCAAGAATATCCAAACCATTACCAACTCAAGAAAACACTTCAGAGTTTATTGGGGTCGGCCAACCCAATGTTTTTAAACCCCAAAGTACAGCTTTAGATAAGAATTCAACACTGACAGCTCAATAGCAGCAAATTGATGCAGCTTCAAGTGCAAAACACTACCAGTAGTATACAAACCAAAAACAAAATTGAGAAAATCACTGTCCCTACTTTAAATTGAAATCATAGGTATAAGAAGAATTCAAAAACACAGTCAAAACAGAAAGCATCAAGTTGTAACATATTGACCATATTAGCAGAGAGTCATTAATTAATCACTCCTGTCGCACTGTTGAATGCTAGATGACGTAAATACTTCCACTTTAACTGTCTACACAACTTTTAATCCTTTTAATGCAGAAAATAGGCAAGAAATTGAAATATGAATCGAAAAATATATCAAACATACAAGTGACAAAAACTGTATTGGTAACTAGAATTGAGGCCCACTGTCAATCTAGGGCGGCTAAAATAACACATCTAGTCAAATTTCAATGAGAAATTCCACTTTGACAGGCAAACAGAAAATGCAAAAAGAACAGTAACACAACCTACTTGTTAAAAAAAATGTGGTAACATATGTACATTCATACTCTGCAGCCTCACCGCCATCATAAAAGGAAGAGTGATACAAGTACTGCCGAGCAGAATGCTCCCCCAGGCATGTTCCAATACCCACCTGCAGACAGCTAGTGCTACAAAGAACCATATTTCACACTTCATCAAATACATCAGCCTCCTAACAATGGAACAATGCTTCTAATATCTGTTCCCTTTTAATCAGTCATGCTAGTTCCTAGCTGGACAGCCCATCTGACATACCTAGTATGTCTGACTATGTGAACCACATGCCTACAATTCACAACTGGGTCACAAAAGCAAAAAAAAATGTCTCATGAGGTAAATGGTGAGGCTCATGTGAAATTGATATCTCGCATGAAGAATGCGCAATGTGATTGATGCCTGCATGTACACAGCAGGTCACACATTGACACATAACCATTATCAAATAAAACCAGTTTATTTGCTTGTTTATCTGCAAGTTCACATTAACTTACTTTGGAAATATCAACGACCCACTTTCCAGGCAGGTCCATCAGCTGAAGCTCTCCAACAAAATTTTTATCTCCCAAACAATTTGTGTGGTATAAGGTGCTTACTGTTTGTGTCTTATGTTTTAAATCATTTATGTAGTTCTCCCACTGAATAGGTTTCACATCAAGATTAAAATTCAGCAATATGTATTTTTAACTAAGAGTCCTTTCACATTTTTGCCTGTGCAAGGCCAAATCACGCAATAAGCTGGAGTCTACAAAAGATACAAACCAAGGGGCATGGCAACAGTAGATAAAAGTTGCCATTGTAACAGCCACTCTTGTCAACATGTGTCAAGTGTAGTGCCCATTACTCAGAAGGGCTCTAAGCCAGGGGCGATCTAGGATTTTGAGTTGGGGGGGCAGGGCATGAAAGAAACTGGGTTTGACATTTTTAAATCAGCTCCTTGTGCAACCAGGGCGCTAAATTTTACTCAAGACTGGACTCAAAAGCAACCAATCACACGTCACATTGATTGGTCAATTTCAGGACTTGAAATCCAATAAGTGAAAGTTGCTTTCATGCTAATTGCAATGCTGTAGTTCTATGTCGGATGTGCAGTGTTAGTGTAACTTGTTTCCATACTTGAACTATAGTAACAGCATCTAGTGTCTGGGCTCAGAACCAACCTATTCCTCAATCGGTTGACGGACATATTGCTTTTGTGTTCCATTTCTTCCAAGCTCAGAAATTAATTCTATTTCGAGTATGGTCAAGCCCAGACCAATTTAAAGCACTAAACTGTCCAATGCACAATAATCTCATGTTTTCACACATTGCACATAACTGATGATTGATGAGCAGTCGCTTGATAGACATTCTAGTTTACAGAGCCAAAATAGTACATTTTGCAAAGTGGTTGGCAATGTCGAAAAAGTAAGGAACAAGGGGATAGCTAAGGATGGACATCTGGCAAGTGAACATCCACAGGACTTAGTACACTCAAAAATCCCAATCTATCATCAAACACATTATTCAACATGAACTTCCAGATCAGGTAAAACAAACACTGAAAAAGCATGCTATATTTTCATCTCATTTACTTCAGTTGGTGTACATTACACGTTTTATACTTTGTTCAAAATCCATGCAAACATGGCATTAGAGACTTCTTTCTTCAATAGATTTTGCACAATGCCTGTTTATCAGGAAATTTGACCTAAGGTCCTAGTGTATGGAGTAGAGCAATTATCACATTAGCAATGGTTTTGTGGCAATAAAACATTTGCTCAAATACACTGATATACCTATGGACTAAAACTGGTGGTTTCGAGCTGTTTGGCTTTTGAAATTTAGTTATGAAAAAGTTAGGTTACAATGATTTTTACAGGTTACAATGATTTTTACTTGTGACGAAAATTAGGCAAAATGGATGTAGGTTTTGGTTTTTTGGAACCCGCTGTTGATAAGTTTTAGTAACAGTGGCAGATAATTGTCTGCGAGTCCTGATGCTGGACATCAGACCATGAGACAGGAACAGCCATTATAGAGACAGCCATTTTTGAAAAATAACATCTTGGATGACACAGCCAATAGAGAAAAAAGAAACCTGTTTCAAGACAACTTTATTTGAAAATGACTGCTTAATGCATTTCTGATTGATAAATTTTATTCAAACCTAAATTTGTTGTTTTAGTTCAATAAACATTCAGAAATAAATTGAGATTACCGGCCAATTTACCGTCTATTTTTACCATAAATGTCACACTGCAGGCAGCTTCTTTTTCCTCCCTGTAGTGTGACATCGAGGTGACCGCATACAGAATCCCTACACATGGTCAATCTCACCAATTAGGATCCCCACTTTTTGAACCCTAGATGAGTCCCTACAGTGTGAAAATTGAGAATGCTTAACAAAAATGGACTTAAGAACTCATCTGGATCTAGCCACAGTTAAAAAACTAATGTCGTACGGAGTTGAAACCAAACAAAAGGTTTTAATAATGATTATATCCAATTCACATTAACCCTAACTGCAAACAAGTTAAATTCTATGAGTATTTGAGCTTTTAAATCTTGGAAAGACTTTAGCTTCTTGGTTGTGCTTCTGTTTTAAAAAGAAAGATAAGAAAACATATATCTGTTAATTCAAAATTCAAGTTCTAATTTAACTTCTAATCCCGAAAAAATGAAATCATAATCATAATCACAAAAATACAGCATTCAACAATTCAGATACACAATATGTCATTAACTCATCAGTACAGTGCATTTTACAACTTATCAAGTTCTTGAAACTTTCCAAACTATGTGAACATAAATTATAACTTAACTGTGTTATGCACAGCTGACTGCCCTCTGTGGTCAACGACCTTACAAAGTAGGTCAACTATTGCCCATTAATCAAATGAGGACATAACAAGCCAGAAAGCCAGACAGTGGTGCTGAAACTTATTGTGAGAGCTGCAAACTCTCCAATGCATGCAGGTTCATGACTGCTAGTGTACAACCAGCAGGAATAAACTGAAGGGTTTGCTGTGAGTACAGTTTGTGAATCCAGAATCAAACTTTAGTAACACCATATTTGTGACTGACCACTGATATTCAAGTTATGTTTGCTTGGAGTTGTTCTTGATGTTCAGGTAGGGACTCGGAAGGTGCCTCAGATTGCCTGTTTCAGCTAAGAAAGCTACAGCATAGGTACCACCGNCACACACACACCCACACACACATAATAGCAGCCTTGAAGCAACAGGGACACCTCGAAAGTTCTTTTAACTTAGGGGCATTGAAAAAAGAGTGAGACTGTATGGGGGGGTGCCTTGAAATTTGAGGCGACTGGCCGGGAGGAGTTAAGCTGAAAAATTGTGGCGACTTTGGAGAGAGGGGAATAGTGATGACTGAAAGCAGCTCAAGTTCCGTCTGACAAAATTTCTCGTTTGGGGGCAATCTCTAAAATTTGGGACACAGAAATTTTAAGTTGAAATTGAATTATCTTGATTCTGAAGATTAGATACGAGCAAGTTGGGGGTTCATCGTGTTTCTTAAATATTGGACACTACACTTTGTAACAACAGAGTCAGAAAATTAAGACTCAACAGTTCATAAAATCGTCAAAAATACCGGCGCACATGCAATCCGTTAATGTGTACCACCAAGGTGAATGACGCTTTGCCACTGATTGTAAAATTCTTGAATTTGGGATGGACAAAATTGCTCATTTGGTAAAATACGATGAATGTTTTCAGTCATCCAGTTGGGCAATATAAGAAACAATAAATAAATCTACTACTGGACTTACGTATGTAGAGATGGCTACGTTGCGTCCTCCTCTCGAGGACTTCATCAGGCCACTGAGTTGTCACGTGACTTGTCATGTGATCTGTCGTGTAGTTTCCGCGGGATTCTCTTCAGCGCCCTATCCCATGTCCTAGGTAAGTGAAACCGCAGCCCCCCCTGTCTATTGAGGCTTGGATTATCGAGCGAGAACCATCCCCAACACAGAGGAGGACATTGAATTTGAATTAGAATACAACAGAACAGTGCTGAAAAGATGTGGTTACCCGAAGTGGTCATTCCACAAGGCAAACCATGACAGAGTCAGGCCTCAGAACACGCAGCCGGACAATAGGGGAAACATCAGGGTAACATTGCCTTTTGTGCCAGGGATCGCTGATCAGATCAAATCACATATGAGGAGACATGACATTGCTGTTGCATTCAAACCTGTTAACACCATAAGGAGTCAATAGTTAAATGTGAAAGACAAAACCAGCAAAGAGAAAACATCAAATGTGGTGTATGGCATTTCATGCTCGGAACTGGGGTGTGGAGCAGCATACATTGGGGAAACCAAGCAAGCCCTGAAAAGTCGTTTCAACCAGCATCGGAGGTCCAGTTATGGGGACTGCTATGATTCTGCAATTTTTACTCACATGGCTTCCACGGACCACTCTTTCGCCATGGAAGATGTGAAGATCCTGGATAGAGAAGAGAATTGGTTTCGGAGAGGGGTCAAAGAAGCTATCTACGAGAGAATCGAGAATCCTAGCCTCAATAGACAGGGGGGGCTGCGGTTTCACTTACCTAGGACATGGGATAGGGCGCTGAAGAGAATCCCGCGGAAACTACACGACGGATCACATGACAAGTCACGTGACAAATCAGTGGCCTGATGAAGTCCTCGAGAGGAGGACGCAACGTAGCCATCTCTACATACGTAAGTCCAGTAGTAGATTTATTTATTGTTTCATTTGGTAAAATCTGGTACCAGTTCCACCTTTTGAGCAAAACAATTAGTATTTCAAACTCCCGGGTTAGAGAATTTTTAGGGCAACCCGACTTTAAGCTTAGATTAAACCTCGTTACTTAATAAGGGTGCTAAGCATCGTTCCAAAGGTGCATTTGAGACAATTCTTAAACAAGGATTGAAATTTCATTTTTCATCAACCTGTATCAAGCTAACGATCCACTTTGAAATGGCTTACAATGCACTGTGCTAACAATTACATTACTTTCTTTTCAAGAGAATCCTTGAAAAGAAGCAGAAAATTTACCTTTTAGAATGACTAAACTAAAAAATACAGCAGCTACAGAATGTAGCAAACAATTTTTTTTTAAAAATCACATTTAAAACGCTTTATCGTTTCTAAATGCTATACCGTAGCTTCCTTCAGACCACCATTTCCAAAATTGTGGGCATACTAACAACCGCCTTTGAAAAGTAAAAAAGGATTGATTTTGGGAATTAGTTATTAATGTTCAGAATTGGCAATTTTTAGAACAAATCCGTAGTATCCCCAAGCAATCGAAAACTTGCAACAAGTTATGTCGCCCCTGGAAATAGCAGACCTTGAAAATGCCCTTCTCAGACATGCACAGCATAAGTGAACACATATAATTGACTGGTGGACTGACAACATCAGTGTGATAACAAATAAACACAAAAGGCAGAGCAATACCACACATGCGCTTACAGCAGTCTGGCTTATAGGCCTTCGCGCGAGCACACACCACACGCCACCACAAGAATTTTAGGCCCAAAGCAAATGGTGATTTAAGCTGCTTTCCCATTAGTTTGTCTGGACTAGTTTGTGGTTGGAAGATATTTTCGATTAGTGTTGGAACTCAAGCATAGTAAGATGCTACCTTTTCCACTGGAACAGATTAAATATTCTATTGTCATAATTCAATACCGGAAGCTCACTGGAAGTATTCTTTTTTGTCTCAGTGACTTAACAGACTAGTCCATGTTCAAGACCATGAAATCCTAGAAATTACATTAAAAACACCAGGTTCCATATGCTAAAGCAGTAATAGAGTAATATACAGTCACATACATCATATAGTAGTTTATACATATACATATACATATTCATATACGGGATATACATTTTGTATTTGGAAATTCATCAGTGCATTTGTACCGAGCTCACAAGCACAGTGCGCTGATACAATTCCTCCTCGTTACAGAAATGTATGGCCATATAAGGATCGACTGAGAACAAAACTGCGCATGCCCTCACGAAGTTTGCATATTTAGACAATTTTTTACGAACAATATCTCAATATGTATTCAATCAAATTGCAACAAGGAGGCAGATAATTGCCATTTTATTCAAAATCATGAACAAACAAGAGCAACACGAAAGCGCTGATATACGCCCACAGTGCACCGCAAATGATAGAGGTGCTTACCAGTTTCACATAAGGTACAAGGAGACTACAATTAAACCACAAGGGGTAGGTGCAACAGTCAAAATATACAAAAAAGTATTGAAAAAATGGCCAGTAGAGAGTGATGCAACGGTGGAATCTGTCTGAAACTCAAGTGGTGCCAGCACATGATGCAACATACCTCTGTAGAAGTTTCATTAAAACCCGTCAATTGGCACTCTAGAAATCAACTGGAAATGTTTTCCAAAGAGTCATGAAAAAGACCGATGACAAGCCTAAAATGACCTTTAGAGGGTGCTGCAGTGAGTCTGTCAAAAAATCAACAGGTGCATTGTTGTCACATACCCATATGACAAGTTTCACTAAAATCCAACCACTGGTTCTCTAGATATCATCTGGAAACACTCTTGCCTCAAAAACACTGAAAAGCCCCATCCCACAAGCCATGTGGCTCAGGGCATTCTCAGCTCTAGAGATGTCCTACACCCTGGTGACAAATTTCATAATAAAAAAATAATTGCAGGCGGTCTGATACATGTTGTACCAGACGTGCGCAGGCCGCGCAATTGTGGGCCCATTGCGCTGATCATCTGGAACCATTTTTATGTTTTATTAGTATACCGTTAAAAACCGAGCTGAGGAGCTAGAAACCTGACTCAAATTATCAGTGTGACCCAGTGGGACTGGAACCTACAACCTTGAGTAAAGAAAGTGGCACCTATCACACTAGGCCACACTGCCTCCTCCAAATTTCACTAAGATCTGGCAAAGAATTTTTGAGATATCAAGCAGAAAACCGAACAAGCACCAGCCACAGACCATGTGTGTGTGGGTGTGTGTGTGAGTGTGTGTGTGTGTACATGCGTGCGTGCGTGTGCATGCACATCAAAAAAAATCAAACTGAAATAACGTTCTTAATGTGTGATGAACTTTGAGATTTAAAACAAAGAAACCACTGAAATAGAGTGAATCCATGCAGTAAAACCTCATCAGTTTAGGACAACTATGGCAGACAAAAGGAATTTTATTTTCTTCTTTTTTCATAGAGGTTAACCAGCAAATAAATGCTTTAAGCTGCATTTTTCTTCGAGTAAGAAATATTAGTCTTCTCACACTCCCTATCATATGACCTATAAGTTAAGTTTTCGGGTCTCTGTCCCAACCGGGATTCAAACACAGGCTTTTCTGCTAATCGTACAGACATTCTTGTCCACTGAGCTATCGGGACTGCCTTGTTTATAGTAGTTGGCAAAGAAATGAAAATCAAATTCGGCCTTTTATACTCATATCAGTCTTACAACATTTCTCACCATGATAGGACTCCCATTTCCATTATAAATTCAAGTCACAGGCAATGAGCACATGTTGCTGACAGACAGGATCCTATCATGGTATGAAATATAACGAGACCAAGGTTATTAAAGTAAAAAAGCAAAAGACTTAATTCAATTTTTGTCTTTTCTAACTAAGCAAGGTCAAATGCAGCTTTAAGTGATTATTTTTTATTGATATGGTTAAATTTTCTTGCATCAAATTTTATAGCACCATTTTCTCAATCATGTGCGACTGGGAATACAGGAAGCTACAGCACCAAGTTCATGCAACACTTTTGATGTCCATTATTTCTCTACGTGTAGTGTTCTTTATTTCTGGTACTGAGATGGCAAGGTTGGTCTTACGCCTCTTACTGATGGCAAACAAATTACTTTGTATAACTTGAAGAAGAAACACGAAACAACCAGGTACTCGCAAAGGAGTGATCACTTCAAACACTACCACTAGAGGGAGAACCAACAATAGTAAGCTTGACACTGCCTTAGTGGCGAAGCACTAATCATTACAAAAATTCACTTCACCAGTATCAATCAATCAATTTCGCAGACAGCGGAGTAGATGACAAAAAGTACAGTTGCCACAATAAGGGCTGCAGCACTGCAGATATTCTTCCAATTCACAAGATCTTTCAAGTGATTTGACAGAAAGTATGAATGTAAAAAAATAGAAGTGCCACTGGGAGGTGCATTAGTTTATTAATTCGTAGGAACATCGACAGGTGCTCTCAGTTGTAGAAAATAAGTATTCAGTGCAGGAAGGCAGCTTCAGCTAAAACCTCAAACTGATTTTTCATCAAAATATGGCTTTATGAACACTTTGTAGTTGAAGTCATGAAAGCATTTTTGGATGTCCCTTTTTAATAACTCCTAAACGCTGAATAAAACCAGTTTAGACCAATGTGTCAAAAATGTTCAAGGGACCATGATCCAATCTAGATACATATGTTTGAGAATAAAATAAAGTGTGTATGGGTCCACTGGAGACTTGAGTGTAATGTGTGTATGGGTCCACTGGAAAGTGAAGTGTAATGTGTGTATGGGTCCACTGGAGAGTGGAGTGTAATGTGTGTATGGGTCCACTGGAGAGTGAAGTGTAATGTGTGTATGGGTCCACTGGGTAGTGGAGTGTAATGTGTGTATGGGTCCACTGGAGAGTGAAGTGTAATGTGTGTATGGGTCCACTGGAGAGTGGAGTGTAATGTGTGTATGGGTCCACTAGAGACTGGAGTGTAATGTGTGTATGGGTCCACTGGAGACTGGAGTGCGAAGTGCATACGCCTTCAGGGGTTTTCAGTTATTTTTGGAACAAAGGATAAATTTAAACAAGTGTAATTCATTTTGAGAAGGCAAGTTATTTCTAGTCATCGCATACTTTTCAAAGTGTCATATTTTTCTTAAACACGCCTACATTTTTGGAGTTGTGGCCTCCACAAAGTTTATTAATTCAACAGACCATAAACCTAGTCATGACAAGAGAAATGAGTTTGAGAAACCTTAGACAGCAACGGAAATGTAGTCACCTAAATAAAACTATTGATTACGAAACTAGATAGTTAATCAGCTATTCTTTAGGCATATTTGTTCTGTTTTATTCATAAACGAACACCCGTTTCATAACACGTCACACCCCAGACAGTCTCAAGGCCTCACAACATGAATATAAGATAACCACACGTTTCTACATGGTAGAACAAAGACTCAAGCCTTCTACCACGAAAAAGTTGGGAGTTATCAAACTGAAAGACGTGTTTGATACATAACATTTTATTTAATGTAGCTTTATCGATTTTAAAAAACATCCTAATGCTTTTAACAACAAGCATTTTCAGAAGTATGTTTAGTACGGTAGCGCATCATGCTACCAGTTATCTTATGTAGATTGAAGCTGTTCACTAAAGTTAAGTTTTTCTTCTGTTTCCTTATTAAATCAGTAAACATCAACAAACATTTCAGAGAAAATTTAGCAGATCTGCTGTAAATTACTAGACCTCACTGATTCACACAATTTTCCTCTGGAAACAATTAAAGTGGCAATAAACACGCTTTCTATAACCAACATCAATTTTTGATTTACCATTAAGAAATTGGTCTTAAATTGTTCCTTAGTCAAAAATAGGTTTGACTTCCTAGACTGGGAAAATATTGAGTTGATTATTACACGAGACCAAGCTCAAAAAGTTGACTTGTCATGCTGTCATTTTATTCACCGCGCATAGTCTCCAAAGTAACAATGGTCAATATCACTGCTTGAAAAATAGTTTTTCATAATTTTGTGACTTTTACCCAACTGCAAAAAATTAAATGTACATTGAGCTGTTATCGGAATGTCACTATTACCACCATACATTCCGCTTCACACAATGACGAGTGTTGAATGTTTTGATTTGATTTTTGTGATGGTCACAAAAATCCAGTAGTGAAAGGAAAAAAGGCAAGAGTCAAAACGCTTGTTTTCTATGATTAAATTGTGGTGCGAGTAGAGATCACAAAGGTTATTTTTGGCATAATAAACTGCTACATAAGCTCACCTAAAAATTGTCTATATACCGGAACCTGCCATTAAGCAGCAATAAATAAAACTTTTGTGAGGGTAGTCTTTTTCAGTCATGATGCCGTGAACTAATCTAAACCCAGTATTGGATACATATGCTGGTATACCTGACAATAGATCTGCATCAAACTATTATAAAAATTGCGACACAGGCAGCTGCCCATTGTTAACAGAAAAAAATAGAGAAACAAACAGAACAAAATGGAATATTCATGGCGAGTAACTGATCGTGAGATATTACAAAAAACATCAATTGTTCTGTTGCAAGATTAGGGAGAAATGTCTGAAATGGACTCAGAGTTGATCAGACACATTATATTTTATGCAGGCGGTCTGGTACACGCTACACCAGACGCTATACCAGACGTGTGCAGGCTGCAGAGGAGGGCCCATTGCACTGGTCACCTGGAACCATTTTCATGCTTCACTAACATACAGTTAAATGCATGCTGAGGAGCTGGAGACCTGAATTAAGGGTCAAGCAGTGTCCCCAGTGGAAATCAAACCCACGACCTTCAGTAAAGGAAGAAGACACTTATCCCAACAGGCCACACTGCCTCCTCAGGCAATGCAATGGAAATAATACTTAAGTAGAAAACAAACCTTAAATAAAAGCTGACTTTGATCTTTTTCATTGTAATGAGTTTCAAATGAACTTCTTTTCCCATTTTCATTTCTAGACTATGTCATTTCTCAAAGGGTTCCCTTGAAGTAACTACAGACTGAGGAATGCACATGACTGATGAAGTGTCCAATTAATGAGCCCAAGTTCTTTCAATAACAACATAGAAACACAAGTTAACGTATGTAAAGAATTTTTATTTTTTATTATTGTGAGACATAATTTTATTTCCTGTGGCATTTTAATTTCTAAGCCACGGTCCCTGATAACATAATCTTCACATAAAACAATATTGGTTCATAAAATGATCCAAATGATTTCACAGTTCGTAAAATGATCCAAATCATTTCACAGTGATTTAGTTGCCAAACCTTCTAATTGTCCCGAAAATTTAATGAAGCACTTTCAAAAATGCAAGTTTTCAGTTTTTGACTTAGGTTATAATTGTAGATTGTGTTATCAATAAATTCCAACCATGGTTCTAAATGATAAAGCTGACATCCCGAAAGTATTTTGAAATTGAGAGGAACATGCTGTTCTGTAGGAAATAATAATGTTGATCCAATGAGCAAACACATGTTTGGCTGAAACCTGAGGATATCATAGTAAGAAGCCAACATCGACTAGCAGTCATTTTTTTACCCTTTTCAGGGAGTTGAATACCTACAGTCAAAATTCAAAATTGTACTCGTACTATCATCGAACTGCGTACTAATAAACTTACTATGACTTTTTCTAACATGGGAGTTGTAGCCAAAGTTTGCTGGATGAAGAGATTTATCCAGTGCACTTAGCTTGAAACTTTTAGAAAGAAACATTGTAAGCAAGCAAATGCTGACCAGGCGCATTGGAGTTCCACATTCTCTTTGTTGAACTTTTGTCTTTTCTCGGTGGCATTACTCTATTTGTCCTTCGAATGCTAACAAAGTACTACTGCTGTGCTGTAGGCTGCAACTCCAACGTGAGAATGTTTGATAAACTAGCCAAATACCTGTGGATGCCTGATGTGAACTTCTTCACCTTTCCCAACATCAATGAGACAAAAAAATGCAAAGCCAATGGGTAAAACAAGTTTGTTGGGTTAATTCTGAACCGAATTCCCTTTCTTGAAGATACCCGTTCAATTCCGGCACTTAATGAACAGTTGAAATCAGGAGTATTTCCACGGCTATACACCTCTCCCAGAGGGACATGATCTGAGAAAATGTGCCAGATTTCCAAAAAGGGGTCATGTGCTTTCTTATCTCCAGAACAAAGGAGAGTGCTATTGCCGTGTAATCCGGGACGGCCTTATTACGGTTCACGAGCTTCTCAGACTCCTGTACTTGCCTAAACACCATGTAGTTGAACAGAGAGATACAGTTCAAATTTAGACTGTGAAGTAAGATTTTTTCACACGGTAATTCTACTCACAGTTGAAATAACGTTGTTTTCTAATTCTATGTATACAGTGATGCATGTTTACGTGAATCAAAACAGATTTCTGCAATAATTACAATCCCATTCTCTATCATTAATTTTGCTGCCATCTATTAGGACTGGGATGAAGGCTGACATAGATCAACTGATGACACACAAATCTGGCCAACCAAAAAACCCTAAGTGGCTAATCAACGTGCCTCCAAAGGTGACCCTTAGAAGTTCCTTTCCAAAATAGTATAGTGTCTGAAAACCATGCCAGCAAACCCGATGCATATTCACAAAATTCCTTGGATTTGTCATCAAATTTATGGTATTTGTAAATTATCAGGAAATTTTCAAAGCTTTTCTCAATTTCTTGTGAGAACAGAAAGCGCATGAGACAGGCCAACTGTATTGCCTATCGTCAATAACTAAAATTTTATTCCTCAGTTGTCAGTATTTAGCTCTGCCCACACTAAACTAATGAACTAAGCCATTAAAGCTAAAAAAATCATTTTCATAGTATTCCTTTAACCATGATAGTACTTGATTTTCATTTTCAACAACTTACGACATCGAAAGTGTCAGTGCAGACTCAAGAAAACATTTTAGAGTTTTTGGGGTAGTATAAGCCAACCCTATAGTTGAAAATTGACATACGGTGCATGTAGGTTTTGCCTGTGATTTGAATTGACAGCTCTCTCAGTAACATTTCAACATTGAATAAGCCTGTTTTTATAAACACTAAGGTTAAGAATTCAACATTGAAAGCTAAACTGCAGCGAAACCCACCTTTAACTGCTGGACTTTAAGTCAGCAGCTTGCCAAATCAGAGCATAGTTAAACATGTTACTATTTTTCAGAAATTATAAGCTTGCCCTTCATTTTGATCAGGTGAAGTTGTTGTCTATTGATCGATCAATCAACGAACCCGTTTATTGCTTACTCACATTGAAATGTACTAACATTTAGTCAACAAAACAGCCATATTTATGTTAACTCATGACTTGACACAACACATCCATGGAAACACACACTTTGCAAAATGAATCTCTATTGCCAAAAATATTTTCACTAATGTTTATAGAAACAAAAGCGAAATCAAATTGAAAGAAGTTTTATTTTCAAGTGAAAAGGTTTAGAAATTCAGACAACCTTAACTGTTTAATTACTTGTCATGCGCTTGAACATGTTACAATGATAAGTCACATTTGCATGACCATCTCTCCCCACATGAAGAATGCAGACAGTTGACCTGATATGACCAGACGTAAACACACACTGTACTTTCGCGCTAAAATCGATTATATCAGATGTCACCGAACAGTGGAAATAAGTCTGCGATTACAATAAAAAACCCAACTACAATCAGCTGTATACTTCTGACTGTATCTAAGATATAAATGTTGTCACTTCCGTTCATTTTTTTCTACGCGGTTAAAAAATGGCAGAATAGTGTCTGTCGGCTTTATCGAGTATCTATGGTCGGCCGCCGTCTAGACAGTCTGGTTGAACAACGCGCCCAGACAATGGCATAAATCGTTGCTTAAATAATTCCGATTAAAATTACAAGCTTCAGAATGTATTTCAAATATATCTCTAACAGAAAAACGAAATACATATAACATACTTTTCCATTTAACAGGGTACATACCTAACAATAAGAATCTCCCTTTTTTAACTCGACATTTTTTATGTCGGCCATATTACAAGTGCACACGAGTGGCGACCTCTCGGTAAAGACTTCAGGTCAACAAAAGACGTCGCTTGCCGCGTTCTGGGCAGCGGGTTTGACTAACTGCACCGGGCAACATGTTGTTCGTGCCCCGGAGCGACTAAAGACATTGCCCTGGTTGATATCTATTACCGTTTCATGATTTTTTGCCTCATTTTAGACCAAAATATGCTTCAGTTAATACTGAAGTTCGGAGTTCTTACGTTTTTGCGTAAGTTCTTTCGTAAGTCACCAAGTTTTCGAATGTCCACACCGCGCTGCCAACGGAAAATCGCCGACTAGTGGCAGTGCTTAGGCTTTTGCGCATCTCTCTAGTCAATTCAGAAAAAAAGTAACCATGGCAGAGGTTTTTGGAAAATTTCTTCGCTTCAGAACTTCAGAGTCAAATATTTTCAGGTTAGCACGACGCAACAGCATAATCTGCTGCAGAAAAAAGGTTGGACGGACTTAAGTTGGTCTTGGCCACAATAAGTTTTTCTTACCATGGATGTCAGTACAAGTCTGACTTTCTTTGCCGCCTAATTGTTACTGTTACAAACGTGAAAATAAAATTTACAAAAGGTATAATGGTTTGTGAGCGTCCGGGAAGTGGCACACACTACAATTTCATCTCCCAGCCACAATTTTCGACCCGGAGCACGCCGAACCCCCCACCTCGGTCCCCACTAAGTTTCCCCCGACTCACTTGCCGTGTGAGTAACTCGCAGGTCGAAGAAATATTTATACGACGATTTATCTTGAAGGACGTACCGAGTGCACGAACCAGTACGAATACTGTGTAAGTGGAAATTCACCCAATGTTGTACTCACGCGAGCAGTGAGTGACGAATTATCCATTATGGACCAACGATTGGCAAATTAAACCGTTTTAGTACAGTGGCGGATCTAGGATATCACAAGGGGGGCCCAACATTTTGTCCGGCTGTAAGCATTTGCGCAAACCACGATTGTAGATGCGCATAGCACCGAATGGGGGGAGGTCGGGAGGGGGGTTTTCCCCCCCTCCCGCTCAGGAAATTTTTCTGTTTTTTCCTCTAAAAATCAAGCATTTTCCTTGATTTCTGATGTATCATCCAAGAAAAAAAGGAAGAAAAAACACGAAGAACGTGTCACACAGGAAAAATTGCGAGCATCACGGACACGAACCCACGACCTGGCTGATTGGACGTGCGTGCTTAGCCACTACACCATCACGACTTCAACAATAAATCGTAATTAAGAGACCTACTTGTTTATGGTCCACAACGTTTGCGCGCGAAACCTACTTCTTTTTGTAATGCTTATTACACGTTATTTATTTTGTGCAATCGGTTCTTAACAAATTTGTTGTATTTAAAATAGTCAAATGCCCAAAAGACCAAATCCGTTTTTCGTGTTGGCAATAATGACGGGATTGCTTTGGAAATCGTCTTAAGTTAAGGTTTGACAAAGAGAGAATTAATGAGTTTCTGAGTGATTCACTAAGGCTTCGATTAAAATTCACGTCTTACCAGCAGCTTCTGTTTTTTCATCGTCACTCAGGTTCCATTTTCTTTAAAAAATGAAGTAAATTTTCTCCATTGCACAATGGAGCAGACGACGGAAACGGAGTCGTAGTGCGCAGCGCCACTGC
>NMRA01000015.1:431937-487792 GCA_002633005.1 Phoronis australis
CCCCCCCAAACACTAAAACTGCACACATTTAAATCTTTTTTCATCCGTATAATTTTGATTACCGGGGCAAATTAATAAACTCAACATTTCCCTACGCTCTTGCTGTTTTATTTTTTTGCGCCAGCCAAGGAGGGGGGGAGGGCCGGGCCCCCTGGGCCCCCCCCTAAATCTTCGGTCTCGGTCGATACGCGTAATAATATCGAGTGGGATATTACTTCATGTACGCCAATCGAGGTACGTTTTGTATTTATCTCATACGCTTCGAATTCCTAAGTTTCTTTCATTTTTTCCGCAGATTTTTTAAATACTTCACTCAGACTGTTCACGTGGCGGATCACATCCTATATGTAGGCTTACGCACTTGCACGTTAGGCTGCAAGTTTTCTCTAGTAAAAGAAACAGTTTTAAATGTGACGATTTATTACTTGAAAAGGGATAACAAAGATGAAAACAACTTTTCATTGAACTTGTAACATTTCCTGATAAATAACAACAATATTTGATATTGTAGTTAACGAGGAATCGGCGCCTGAGTTGCAGACGATAAAATAATTAGGAAATGAAAACTGAGACAGAACTATCATATAATAAACAGTCCTGTTCCAGATGTTACGATTGAGACCTGATAGTATGTTGAGCGTTGTTTACGCTGCTATAATTGTGTTGCTTTAAACTATTTTCCGAAAGTTTGGTGATCGAACCGCGTAACGACGTCAAGTCGACATTGACCTACCTTTTGAACTTTCCGTGTCAGAGGTCACTGTTGAAGTAGTACGGGGATGAACACGGAAAACTTTATTACATGGCCGTATTTCCCTCGACAGATTCAACGCGTATGGGATAACAGTGGCGGATCTACAGGGGGGGGGGTTAAGGGGGTTTAAACCCCCCCTTGGGCCAGGACCCAAAAATAAAAAAAAACGTGTTAAGCAAAACAAAAACGGCACCGCCAACGTGTGTAAACCCCAAATAAACCAACTTGGAAAAAATAGAGGGGGAAGGGTTCAATCTGAAAATATAATGTTTTGCATTGTGAATTGCTGTTATGAAAATCAAAACATTTCGTGTCTTTGTGGCTCATCGGCAAAACGCGCGGAGAGATCAATTGTGCGCGCGCTTCAGCCGACACTTCTGAAGTAGCCAAGCATTCGGGATCCACCGCTGAAAGAGCAGCTCTATAGCTGATTTCTTTAGGCAATTCATGCGCGCACCCACGGGGGGCTCTGGGGGCTCAAATGAGCCCCCCATCTGGCGAAGTGGGCAAAAAGGTCCGCCCCTTTGAGACAAAAAGTCCGAGAAAATGAGACATAAGTCCATTAAACATGCGCAATTGCGCAATCCACTTTGCTGTTCCCGTTTTTTTTTAGTCCGCCCCACTTTTTTGTAACCAAAAGGTCCACAAAGTAAAGAATTCGAGCCCCCCCATTGAAGGCTGGGTGCGCGCATGTAATAGCAATTAGCTTCTTTACTCTAAGATATGTCTTGATTTGATTAGGGGAAATACTGTAGTGCCGCAACCCTGATATTCAGACGAATTGACGTGCAACGTTTTTACTTCATCTGTCATCCCGTGTTATTCTATTACACTCCACACGTTTGTAACTCGAATTTAGCTGGTGTATAGTAAAGTTGCCTTGCGCAACATCACACAGTGTACATGTACATGTAATATTTTTGAAAAAAATCGTTTTCCGAAGAATTGCTATTGTGGCGGGCGTCGTGGTCTGGTCGAGAGTCCGTTTGAAGATGCACTTTAACAAGTTGTGTCTATACAAGGAATGAACACGGGGGCACTCATTCGCATTCGCGAACAGTGTACAGTACCAGAAATTGCGGGGAGGTTGTACTTTCACAACAAAGTCTTGCGGGACTGGTGCGATGTTCAATAGGGCTCCAAAGGAGTCCTAGTTCCGACCTCAATACCTGCAATAAGCACCACTGCCGTCTTCTATACTGGGAATTTCCGCAGAAAGGCCCACCCGATGAAACGTCCATGCCCATGGGCATTTATTTGATGTTAGTAGTCCGGGTTTCAAGCGTTCAGACATTGGGACGTTTATTCCGAAAATTGCAAGAAATGCAAATTGGCCCTGGGATACGTCGTCAAGGTTTGAAGCAGTCCACGATGAACTGATCAAATTAAGTTACGCATGTAAGTCTTTAGATTGGATTTGGCAACCTCAGGGCGCTTAGTGCCAACTGAGCTGCGGAACGAGACGCTGAAATTGTAGAGGCTTACAAGCTCATTGACACAGCAGTTGTCGAAGTGCAAGCGTTGGGAACAAACATCGAAGATGTCTGGATAGAATGGTTCTAAGACGAGCAAACCATTGGATCCGATATATAGATTCATTGGAAGTCAAGACAACAGAAGGATAGGACTAACGTTCCTGGAGAAACACCCAGGTAATTAGTTATAATTCTACATAGTTTGTATATAAAGCCGGTTTTTTATGCTTGTGTACAATGAAAACGAATTCAAACAGAAATTATTTTTGGACATGCCAAATTTTCCCAGTACAGCAGAGGGTCTACGAGCGCACAGAAACTGATTCTGGTTTGTATTTCCACTTGGCTCTGTCTGTTTCATATCCAAAATCTATTTCACGTAGTGCGTTGTTAAATTTGTTGTCAATACTTGTTTCTTTCAGTGAGTACTACAGAACGGTGCAAAAACCCTTCCTAGACAACCTCTCGCAGCAGTTGACCAACAAATGTGTAAAATCAGTGGCGGATCTAGGATATCACAAGGGGGGGGGGCCCAACATTTTGTCCGGCTGGAAGCATTTGCGCAAACCGAACCACGATTGTAAATGCGCATAGCACCGAATGGGGGGAGGTCGGGAGGGGGGTTTGCCCCCCTCCCGCCCAGGAAATTTTTCTGTTTTTACCTCTAAAAATCAAGCATTTGCCTTGATTCCTGAAGTATTATCCAAGAAAAAAAGGCAAAAAAAAAAACACGGAGGAAAAAAATGCAAGTGTCAAAGACTCGAACTCATGACCTAGAGGGTTGAACTCGCGTACGTTACCACTACACCACCACGATTTAACTACATCACTTGTACTAAAAGACTTACTTGTTTATGGGCCACAGCGTTTGCGCGCGTAACCTACTTCTTTTTGTAATGCTTATTATACGTTTTATATTTTGTGCCATCAATTCTTAACAAATTTGTCGTATTTGAAATAGTCTTCAAATGCCCAAAAGACCAAATCCATTTTTCGTGTTGGCAATAATGACGGGATTGCTTTGACAAAGAGAGTATTGCGAGTTTCTGAGTGATTCACTAAGGCTTCGATTAAAATTCACATTTTACCAGCAGCTTCTGTTTTTTCATCGCCACTCAGGTTCCATTTTCTTTAAAAAATGAAGTAAATTTTCTTCATTGTACAGTGGAGCAGACGACGGAAACGGAGTCGTAGTGCACAGCGCCGCTGCCGGTCGCCTAGGATATCGCGGGAGATTCTATACTTAGCCATAGTTCCGTTATGAACGCGCCGTGTTCCGAATTTGACACTTGAAATTGGANTAAATCCGCCTATAAAAATACACGTATGAGCAACCACTGGGGATTAAAAAGTGTCTAGAGAGTTTTCAATTCAAAATTTTTTGCATGGTACACTTTAGGTCTCGCTACAGACCAAGCCAGCTTGATTTCTGTAGAGTATTGTGATGTTTTTTTATCAAAGTGTGCTTTCTAAAACTATTTATCTCAGCCAGTAGTGTTTGGTCCCGCGGCAGATCGACTATTTTTATAGAGATAATAAGCACAGGTGTACTTTTGGTCTCGTGACGGACCAGGTCAGCCTTTTTGTGTACTCTCAGTGTACATGTACATGTGGCCTCCCTGCGAACTGGTCCTGTATTTCTTTTCACCAAGGTCTACAGAACGTTTTGGTTTCGTGAAACTGTTTTCAGATGATTTGCTTCCTGATACATTTGATGTTTTTCAATTGTTGTCAATGTGATTCAGTTTAAAAAAGTGATACTTAATTGTTTATTGTCGCTTTTAATAATAGACTTTGAGCTGAGAGCACCATCTTTCGCAGGTTTTTCTCGTAACGAGACAGAACACATGTTTATTTCCGGACTCCGGCCTTCGTTCTTAAACAACTTGAGGCTGCTGTTACGCGATCATCTGATATTCAAGTTTTTATGCCCCGTAGGTGCTCCTTATGCTCTTGAATATTTGGTAGTTGCCTAAACCCCTGTATACACACCACACTTTTTCGTATACGACTTTTCGTATGCTAAAATAGCAGATGTTCCAACAAAAATTTTTGCTGGTGGCGTGACTCATACCCAAATGTGCACAAATATGGTTTCACGAAAGTTATGAGCCAAGTTCATGTGACGAAATCGAGAAGGGTTTTAAATTATTTAAAAAAAACTCCAGAGACATGTTAAGTGCCAGAAACTTACCAGGATGCATGGAAAGGACACTGTTTGGCTACAAAAACAAAAAAATGTTTTACACGGGCGGAGGGAAACCCCCTCTCGACCTCCCGCCGCTCGGCGCCACGCGCCTCGGATTCGACCTTTGCGGGAATCCTAAACCCCCCCCTTACTGAAAACGATCCGTCACTGGATAAATCATTATTTTCGATCCTGGTATAAAAATGTAAAGCCGCAGATCCTTGTATTCTGTGGCAATAATGGCAGAAACAATTCATCGGTGTCGCCGAAAAAATTCTGAAACATTTACCAATCAAATGCAATGAAAATGACCTCAACTTGAACTCCGCTAAGCGAGTGCGTTTATTCCATCGCGTGTGGATGACTACTAAGCAGCAC
The DNA here is from genome assembly GCA_002633005.1 of Phoronis australis. Taxonomy (NCBI): domain Eukaryota; kingdom Metazoa; phylum Phoronida; family Phoronidae; genus Phoronis; species Phoronis australis. Next base: position 436,733 of record NMRA01000015.1, read on the forward strand.
CCCTTGTGAGTCTAGTTAGTGACGTTAGACAATGAAAAAGAAAAGATCTCCACTGGATCTGTGTGGGTCTACGAAGAGAATTTAAGGTTATCTCAAACCTTATTCCGAAAGAAAGTTGTACAAATTTAAGACAGGCCAGTAATAAAGTGACTAGATGTTCCGTCTGGGCGTCATAAATTGGATGTGATCCAACGAACACCTAAGTTGCCAAGGTTTTATCATACATAATGTTTTACATTGTAACGGTAAGTTCTCCATTTAAAAATAATAACATACTGGAACCTATTTGGTCGTCGAGATAACCAACATTTCAGTTTTTGCGTCCTGTAGCTTGGCATTACTCTGTCATATGGCCGTAGAAAGAAGGGGGGCCGCCTGGGGCACGCCCCCATCCAAAAAAACTTTCAGGCGTCAGAGTTAAACCGTGGCAACCGACATAGTACGCGTGGGGCGGGGACAGTCAAGAAAAGAAAGACTGCCAAATGTGGATAAGAGAGAAAACTCAAGAGAACATTTTTAAATGTTATTAAAATAACTCTGTATCAGTGCATAGTTTACCTTTTGAGGACCCTGGCCTGGACATTATTGTTGGGGTCTCCGCTTCGCAGCACAGGTCGTCTAAATGCAGTTGGAAACGTACACGTAATGATTCATGCATATATTTCGAAAAATCGACAAAATTTGTAAAGCGAAGCTTTTGCAGAGCGTATTAATTTACTGCAAAACCATATTTTTCCAGAGGCCCCTCTCTGGCAAGGGATAAAGGAGACAACTGTCGCTTTTTTCTCGAATTGTATATCACTTGAGAAAAAATGATTACCCGACAGATATCAATTGCTGCATGTTTCTTGATTTTTGAAAATATAGATATTTTCACATAGAGGGGCCCCACTTCTGAAGGAGGCCATTGATGACATACAAGTGGCCACAGTTTTTATGTTTCTATTGACAAATTCTTAAGGGTACGCTTGCGGAGAGAAGATCCAACGTTGAACTTGATTACGTCTATTTTCCTATCTTTTGTGAAATCGTGCAACCACCTTTCATGTTGAATAAGGTCACTCCATGCCCTGTCGTCTGACCACACGACGGTGGAATGAACTGTCCCTCTTTTCCAAGCTTAATGATATTTAGCTTTTCATAATTAAGGTGTCCCATTTCAGACAGGACCCTCTCTCGGTGGAGCGGTTCGGAAAAATGTCCCTTTGTCCCTCTATACATGTAAATCCGACACTGCCAAGTATTCACGAGGAAAGTTGTGACTTGAAATTCATCAAAAAACACAAAACATTCATGCACAGCACAGCAGTATCAAGACATTTGACCCAAACAACAAAAAATTGTGAAAAATACAATATGATCGACCCCCATCGAAAGGGAGTCAGGAATTTTAAACAACGCGAAGACAGCTGTTAATTACACAAAATGACCATTTTCGATGGTTAGTTTTAAAATAATGTTACTGTTTCCATATTATCACAAGAATACTATCTCTTTTGAAGATGGTTACTATGAATTGTCTGAAAGGAATTCCCACATGTGGAAATCACTGCTGTCGAGGCTATCATTGGGGTGATCGTGGACATGTCGAACGAGTGTACCCAAATACTCGCAATAAACAAATTAAACAAATATTTCAGCGTTTTTTGTTTTGTTTTGAGGTCAAGTTAAAATCGTGAACCGTTATAGGTACCTCGGAAAGAGCAAAAATACATCTTACTATGAATGCCCAATCTCCCATTTCCCCAGGTAACCGTCAAAAATCTGCGAGCATGCCTGCGGAAATTGCTTACAACATGCCGTTTTGATCAACAAATCCGTTGGTTTCTGATTTACATTTTTATGTATATACGAAAACCGACAGGTTAATAGATGATTTTGGCAATTAGAAGCTAATCTTTTAAGAAACGATGACGATTCAGGGAATTTAGTTGAAGCCTGAATATGGAAAAAATTATAATCCGATCCCCAAATAGTAAAGTGCACTTGGACGCTTTTAGCCTATCTAAAATAACTCTCAAAAGCATTGATGAAATTAAGACACTTCCCAAAAAAATTACTCACAATTCAAATGGCAATAAATGCATTGAATTTTGACATCGGTACAAGTCACTAACAGGGTCTCAAAAAGGAATTAAGTCATTAAATCAAGGTAAACGCATTGCTCATGGATTTGATTGTTGCTTTCTGATTTACATGTTTATGTATCTACGAAAGAAGATTGATTGAGAGATGATGTTTTTGACAATTAGAAGCTAATGTTGTAAGAAATGACAATACTTCAATGAACTTAATTGCAGGCCGACATTGGGAAAATTCGATCTTTCATCAGATCCCAAAATATAAAAGTACACTAAAGATTTTTGTCTATCTGAAATAAGTCTTAAGGAAATTGATGCATTTCGGACAGCTCAACAATGTGTCCCAAAATGTTCTCACAATTCAAATGACAATAAATAGTTTATTGGCTTAGGAACTAGATTACTGGGTTTAAGTTGACAAACCGTAGATCGAAAACGAAGTTTAAGTACTTAAATAAATAAATAAAATCAAAACTTATTGGTCATCAACTTGGAAAGGTTGTCTTTGAACTTCCTTGATGTTTTTGCTTCCAGTAGTATTACCCAATGAATTTTTGTTCCTCAAAACTGAATCATTTGCATACTACACATACGGCATGCGCGCACCAAGCCTAAAATATAGGGGGGCTCGAATTTTTGAGGATGTGGACCTTTTATTAAAGAAAAAACGAATACGAGGTTCGTTCAGAGCTATGAATTGTGCATACGCCAAATCCTGCCTTTTTAGTAGACTTTGGTCTCGTTTTACTCGGACTTTTGGTTTCTCTGAGGCGGACTTTTCTTGCCCACTTTGCCATCGAGCCCCCTAGCCCCCCCCCCTAGGTGCGCGCATGCAGGGAGCACGTCATGACAGGCACACCCACGTTAAAAACAAAGTGTAACCATGCAGTAGGCATGCTTAGAATCTCAGTTACCCACGGGAACTGAATTTGAATTTCAGGATACATTTTGGGACACACTCTGTATCATTTTCTTTAGCAACCAGAAACTGGACTACTGTGTTTCATCAAATGATTCTGAAACGGCCACAAAGGCACTCATACTGGGCACCTCGGGTCCTCACTTTTCCAAATATTACTTCAAAGAATGGACATAATAAAATGAAGTTTTCCCGAAACTGGATCATAGTAAAAAGGAACCTTGACCTTCGACCCAGCTATAGTAACTTCAGGCAGCTCCCAGCTACCCGTCAGTACATTTGGGGCCTAGACACATTCTTACTCTCCGTGAATCTTTGTTGGTTCACGGTTACTCAAATCCTCATGGCTGCATCCCCGGTTTTACCCCCACCTATGGCGGACGTGGGGGTGGGGTCCGGTACAAATATGATGACATCCAGAGAACGGAGGGGATGACGATAGCACGGTTGGCAAAATCAAATTGGTTTGTGCGCCCCCCCCCCCGAATATTTTTTTCCTTCCTACGGGCCTGTTTCCAGAGGTCCTTGCTCTTGCACCTCATACACGATTGTTAAAAAAGTGTAGAATTGCAAGTTCTTGAGAAAGTAAAGATATTTACCTTAGTACATGGCCCGGGTGAGGATTGAGGACCCACAGTTTTTATAACTCGGGACCTCGAACTACCTTAATCCGGTAGTGCCGATGTGTACATGCTCCAGTTTCGAATTTGCAATTTTGAGATTAACCAACTTTCATTGAGCTCTGAAGCCTTTTCTCGAATCCCTAATGATGTCGATATTCTAATCGGTAACGGAAATCAAGTCCTATCACGGAAAGGAGCATCTTGAGAGCAATTTTATAATGAGCTTAAGTGGCTTACTTCATAACAGAAATGCAGTTTTATTGTTTAAAATTGCCACTTCATCAATAACGTTAGTGTGGTAAATAAGAACAAAGGCTAAAACATTAAAATGAAAAATAGTCAATGGTCAATGCATGTTGGTCATCTGAAAGTGTTGTAACATGCCTCTATGTTTTCGGTCATTTGCAATGGGGGCTTGCTTATTTATTTTTTTAAGTTTGTGCGTTCGGATGGCCAATTTCCCGTGGATATGCTATGGACTAGAATTGTTAGAGACTAATTTCAAGTGTAGTACTGAAAGGTACATGTGAAAGGAAGTTTTAAAAATTGCAGTTTTCAATTAATAAGCAGACCCTGAAATCTCTTAAACGTTATATCCTCAGCGTACCTGGTGGCATCGGCCGCAAAATAAGACACACAGATTTGTATTTTCGGTGAATTTCCTAATCCTTGTGTAAAGAGGTACAACGAAGCGTTCTTACCGTAATCTTTTTAAGGCGTCAAAATAACGAATGCACTACAGAAACACAGCCACGGCTGAGTGCTGTTCGTGCTACGATAGCGAGGTTTTCTCTTCCTTTGACGGGAAGAGGGTGCACCGCATAAGTATATGTGATGTCTACGGTCCAGCGGCTGTACGTATTTGGTACTAACCGATGGATATGAAAACTATAACAGAACCCACATTGGCAGAGTACTATGAAATGCATGGACTGTTCGACGTTTCAAACAATAATACTAACCTGGGCCCGGTTGCATAAAAGTTATACGCCGTATAGCAACAATGACGTCGTATTATCACGCGCCACGTCGTTATTGTTGAATAATGCACTTGACGTCATGCAACAATTTAACTTATTCAGCGGATAACTTTTGAAGCTTTATGCAACTCAACCCTGAAGTGCACTTCAATACATAACTGTATGCGGAACGTGAGTCGCCTACTCAGATCGCCACGAACAGGAGCACTTGACGGATCTGGTAGTTTATGAATACCTTATGGATATCTCACAACTAGTAAATTTTGATGTGATGAACTTTAATTAAATAAATAAACATTTTGCTGGGTTTATAGCTTCCATCTTTCAAAAGAATTATCGGTGTTATAGGGGAAAATCTCCTTTACGAAAGTTTGGTTTTCATGAAAGTTCCCTACGAAAGAATACAAGTCCCATATGATCGCACTATCTCTCCATGACATCATTTTTATGGTGCCGACTCTCTAAAAGGGTTACTATCCTAATTTTGTAACCATAAAAATTACTTCCCAATTAGCTAACAGTATTATATCTACTGAAACGCGTTAGCCAGATATGAAGATCGTTAAAGAGTTTTTAACAAGTGGGCAGCGTCAAAAGTTTCAACATTTCTGCAGTGCTGAGGGAGGTGGGTGAACTGTCAAATTTGCGCTGTCACAATGAAATTGCGCCCTTGTCAAAAAACACTCTCAAATCTGAACGCTACGTAACTGGTAGAAAAAAATAGCCAACTGCTGTCACCTTTATTTCGCAAATGTGCGCTGTCATATTTATTAGATATCAAATAACTTGACATCAAATATGCATTTCGCCCCGTTTAGCTGGCTGAAAAACGAAAATCGAATGTAGCCTTTTACGCTCATAAAATCGGTCGTACAATATCCCTTACGATAGGATTCCATTTCCGTTACCAAATAATGTGGCAATTTGGAGTCGCGAACAATTTGGAGTCCCTGGTAATTAAACATTTGAGGCAGGTGAGTTTTGAGGTAAGCATTACATGCAGATTCAGTGAATCTGGTTTGTTGTGTTTGCGAACATGTTGGGAATGAGAAAAGTCCACTAATTCGGCTTTAGTTACACTTTTCTTTAAAACGGCGTGCCTTAAAGCATTGAAGCATTGCCAGGTAGCGACTAAGGAGTTTGCTGTGATTTTTGACAGTCCTCAAACAAACCAAATTTCAAAAAGATCTATCCGAATGGCAGCACTTTTGAACCGCATTTTTGAAATCTGCCTAAAATTTGACTTCGGACTCTAGTGTTGACTTATTACTAGCATTGGCAGGGAAGTGGAAATTTTGGACTGAAAACTGCCAATGTTGCGTTTTTGCCCCTTTTTTCGGAGCCTCGCTTCCTTTCTCTCTGGACATAAATGGGTCGAAAATATGAGACATGGTAAAGTTTCTGCGATCATGCGTAGCGCTTTTGATACGAGACCACTCACAGTCTCATATTGTATTCATGGAGTTTTCGACACAGTGGAGAAAAGGCATCAAGTCCAATGACGTCCCACAGAGAACTGTACTGTGCTTCGTAACGTTGACGAGTACAGGTGCCGTTATCGAATTCGCAATTCTAGGGCTGGTAAACTCCAATAAACACTTAAGCGTTTACTCGAGTCACTGATGGTTCCTTTGTTCTCGTTGGTACGGAAAAAGAATGCTATCAAGGTAAGGAACATTATGAGACCAATTTTATGGAGGGGGTACTAACTGGATGTTCGTTTTTCTAGTCAGCTAGCCTAACTCAAAAGCGCGTTAAGAGATATTGTAGTATTCTCTCTGAATACAGTTCTCACTCATGACCTATGTACAATCAACTGTTACTAGACAAACCCTCGTTTGCCCTATCAAAGAAACAATTTTTACTTCGACAATTTACTGGTCACAACTAGTTTTTTACTCTGACGAGAAGTGATTTCTGAGCTTGTAAAAAGCATACAGTTCATTATTGCTGGGGACTTTGCTCGGGGCTAAATAGGCTAACCCGTCTTAAAGGCGAAGGCAACCTTTTTTCATGTCATTTTTAGCAAAAATAAGGTTCGTTGATTATCCCAGACATATTTTTTCACTTAATTACTGCTTGTCGTAATTTAATTAATTACTCGTCGTCTACTCCGGAAGTGACGTTTTGGGAGGCAAGAATTTCTTTTCATATAGTCTGACTGTGAGAGCAGTCGAGTCAATCATTGTTCTACCTCGGTTGTGATAAGTTCGGTCGTCGCTTGCTTTTGCTTAAGAGTCAGTCAACATGCCACGCTGTTGCTGCGTACTGGGGTGTACTCATTATTGTCTCACGTACAGAGGAAGAACTGTCCCACATGCCCGAGTGTCCCGCGACACATTCCCACTGGAGGGTGATCTGAGCACCCAAACTGCTTACATCCCGCCGTGTGACTCCCGCGCCACACATGTGGCACCTTCCAAATAGCTCCAATACACGTCCACAATAAACTTATCAAACTTAGGCTCACCGATCTGTTCATTGGATGACGAACTGTCCTCTTCACTGGGTGTCGTACTGGGCTTGTATTCACTCCCACTACTCGACATCGCTGCAGGGCTGCTTACAGGCTCTGGGCTAGAGACAACAGCACAGGGCGAATCAATGCTAGTTCCCGGAATTGCACGCAATGGGGGTACGTTCAGAGGCACGGGTAACAGTAGATGAAGTGCCTCCAGTCACTGTATATAGTGGCCACAGCTCGCGAGGCTTCTCGCTTCAAAAACGCACTTGTCGGGGTTGGCGACGGGGCACTGCCGGGAATCAACAGCGACGGTATGATACCCTTCTTCAGGCGTTGTTTCGCAGGGACCTTCATCAATTCAGCGTACATATCTGTCATAATTTGACGGCAGAAAATGCTTGCTACACACTCGGTAACCCTCCATTGCTTTGTACGTTGCGTGGACGGGTAGCGCTGCGTTCTTCAAATGAACGAGCTAGCCAAGTATGGCGAAGTGTGTCATCCTTCGGAAAGCGACGCAAGGTACCCAAAGCGCGTGTGAGACGATAATGAGTACATCCCGGCACGCAGCAACAGCGTGGCATGTTGACTGACTTGTAAACAAAAGCAAACGACGACCGAACTTATCGCAAACGAGGTAGAACAATGACTGACTCGACAGCTCTCACAGTCAGACTATATTGAAAAGAAATTGGCGCGAAACTCTTGCCTCCCAAAACGTCACTTCCGGAGCAGAGGACGAGAAATTAATCAAATTACGAAAAGCTGTAATTAAGTGAAAAATGTGTCTGGGATAATCAATGAACCTTTTTTGCTAAAAGTGACATGAAAAAAGGTTGCCTTCGCCTTTAACAAGACAGCTTGTTGAGCTTGGTCTCAACTAAACAACCTCAACGAGCTGTCTGTTCTTTCCAACCCATAAGGAACAAGCTTAGATCAAAGTCACATAGCCTACAGGCAACTACAAGTGCATTTTTTTTAGTTTTTGACAGGAGGCGGCTTTGCAGATTTAAACCTTAGGGCTGGACTGCTGAAACAGAACGCTTAAAGCGCACCTTGGTATAACACATACTTGCCAAATGTCCCGCTTTTGGCTGGATCGTCCCGATTTTTGAACCTTCATCCCGCGCCCGGCCACATCATTCAAATGTCCCGTTTTTTGACCCACGCGGTGAAATTGTATATTTTTGTGTTTTTACACAAGATTTACTCCCATTTTCTTGTGTCATTTCACAGAAATGACTGAACAAAACAGGGAAAAACACCGTCTAAGCGTTTTAGGGTGTTGCGGCATACATTTGAGTCTGGCGTTCCCGATTTCACTTTCGAATGTTGGCAACTATGAACAGCATACCTTGTATAGAACGTTTACAGCGATACAACGAGCAAACTTCGAAGTCCTGATTTCCGGAATTGTAGTTGGTGTAAGTCACAATCGTTTACAACGCACACCTTTTCAACGTTAAATCGATGTAACCTTTAAAATTTCTGTCCTCAATTACCATCAGCCTATTTTTACAGGCATTGGCCTACTTTGCGACCCATTCTGAAGAACGTGTTACGCGCACGTGAATACGCCACCAGTGGAGACACTAACGCGTTTTGAGTTGCCTATATAACAATCAAGTCCATATTCGAGACTCGGCTGTGTTAAGGGCTAAAGTGAAAATTTTCTGGTTAGTTACCAAATGCCAACTGGATCTCATATGCAAAGGGTTATTTAGTTATGCAAAATAAAAAAGAATTATCAAAATTAGATCGTGTTTGAGAAATTTATACAATTTTTTGTCTTTGAATATCATGCATTTTTAGCGTTACGAGTGGCCATTTCCAATTTTCAAATGTCAAGAGTAGAAAAGAAATTTATTTTATTAAGTATGCAATTGTTTTGATATGACTAGGAATAAGTCCCCTTCATAATCACTTATATAAAGTTGTCATTAATCATTGAGAAACGGTAGGGTTCACCCTAAAACAGGAACAAATTTTGTAATTTCTGTGTTTCTAACCCTCATCTACTGTAATGAAAGTTGACGCACTACAGAATATGTTAGCCTAGGCAACAAAGCAAATTATTCTAAAGAAACCAAAAGTTTGGATATTACCCGGGCTCTGCTATGTTGACAAAGGGCCAAAAGGCTAATAAAACGTAGTGTACGTACCCTAAGTGAAATTCAGGAACATAAGTGGTGATTGCAAATGAAATTGCCTTTTAAATAAAAACAATATGTTTATTACCACCAAAGAAAAATAATTGGCTATACGCATAATATTACCATGAAACAGTGATTTAGTGCATGTACCAATTTTTGTAGTGCACGTACCCCGAAGTTAACTAATATCATGAAACTAAAATATTACTTGGTAAATGAGCAACATTGGTCACAGACAGTTTCCTCCCTTAAAAAATGTTAGGTTAAAAGGGTGTTTATTACAAATACTTTGTTTTGAGTGAAATGTTGACATTTGTAGTGTAGGTAGGCCTACTCTATATTTTAGTATGTGGCTATTTTCACTGCTTACACGTTCTCTTTCAATAGATTTGGTAAATGAACTAACTCTCAGTAGATTCAAAGTATTTAGTTATAAACCTGAGATGTCATTGATATGTAATGTACGTACATTTGTAGTGTACGTACCTTCAACTTTTGTGCCATGAAATATTGCCTACACGTATTTATACATACTGCTGTTCTTGTGAACATTACTAGCATATCCTAAATGCAACCCAGTCAGCCAAAAAACAAATAGACATTGTCCAATTTGTGGGAAACAGAATGCCGCACAGGAGTTAGCCAGCAACATCCTAGAAGACACGTCATGAGACAACTGATGTTACAAACACAGAATAGATGCTCTATCTCTCAAGACTACTTACTGCAAACCAACTAGTAGCGACAGCACAAAACTCGCGATCATCGGAGTCATTTGAAACTTAGTCAAAATTTGATGTTGATTGAGTGTACGTTATTACGTACCGGGTAGTGTATGTACCTCCGACCAGTACCATTTATTTACTGTTTACAAGTTGAATGCTGGACCTAGCATTGCTTTAAACTACAAACAGAGTACTGTTAGCCGGCTACGTTTTATTACGTAATATTGACATTTTAAAAACCCAATTCATTACCAAGACAACTTTTAAGAAACATATTTATGGAAAAATATTTTGTGATGAAAAACATCGCTTGTACAAATGAATGACAGGTGCCAATACCTTTTTAACTTTATAAAATCAAATTTCAAGCAATTTTCATTGATGTAATAGTCTTATGTAGACCATGGAAATACTGGAATAATGCAACTGCAAAAAAATCGAACAACCTAGGGATACAAACTAAAATTCCAATAATGTTCATCAATACTTATTTTTTCCCTGTTGCATGTCTCAATGCACTTGCAGGAATAATAAAACAACATTACGCTTCACATTACTTGTATTTTCACGAAGCTCATCCAAGTTGTTTCAAAAGAGCGACTACATACTTCAATACGGCCCGCAGAAAGAAATTTGTGCCTAATCAGGGGGCCAGAGTTTGTCGAAGTTGAGTTTGTCTGTTGAACTGGCACCTTTCTATGACCCTGTGGCGTGTGATTGCTTATTGTAAAATGAGGCGAGTATCTCAGGAAAAAATAGATAAAAACTAATACGGAATTGAGGTCTTCTTTTGGCCTACTTTATCCAACAGTTAACCTCAAAATTCCTACTTTCCTCACGCTTCTTGTTAATATCTCCATCCATCCCACGACGCTCTTTCATTTGAAAAAGTTTGAAAACCTAATATCAACACTTGTTTGTAATTAAAAGTGGTTTTTTATTATACTAGCAGGCGATGTGATTTTTTAAAAGTTAATTTTCTGTTACTCAGTCCTACTTTGCTTGTTTAATATCATAAACAATATTCAATGTCAGATGGAATGCCTCAGACGATATTTTCTTTAATAATGACGCAATGTACATGAACTCTAAATTTCAACATTTTTTTCATTTTTCAACAAATTCATTGTAAAATACACGAAAATATACAACTTTAAAAAAAATAAAAAAATGAATGAGTTAACATCGTAAAAGATAATTGTCAGCCAATGTGCTCACGAAACCTATGTCTACTGCTCCTACAGATGAGCAGGGCCCCTTGACCAATTCTGTGTTAGATTGTCAAGAAGACAGTAAGCATGTCTGCTCATCAAGTGTTCTGCTTTTTGTTGTCAAAGGCCATATTTCGTCAATAATGTTGACACTCAAATGTACCCCAGTGAAGTCTACCTCTGTCAAATATAATGAGTTGGTGCCGTACGAACAGTTCTGTCGCAGTTTTCGTGAAAATAGAACATTGTCTGGGAAAGATAACTATATTGTACAGTAAAGATGTGCACATGAGAAACATAATTATGACTTTGCTCGAAAAAACACCTCCTAAGAAAAAACGTCCGAGTGGTTCATGAAGATGGCTGCCAAAAGATTTTGACTTGATCAAATTATCGCTGCGACTTTAACAAGTATGATTAACTATCTAGCTCACCTTCATAGGTATTTAATACTTACCTACTTACACACCTTTCTTCTCCCTGTCCTATTGGTCACCTGCAGACATGTCTTGCAGTCTTCCACAAGATTAAGCTATGGTATGACACAAATTTTCAAAAATTAAGACTTTCAAACATTGAACTCAGACTAAAGTTCATTAAACAGCCTTGTAGACTGGTATCAAAGTAATGCCTGGGCTCTTATACGACTTTGTGGCGTTCTCAACGCACTGTTGGCGAATAGTTCTAAAATGCAGCAAAAGAACAGCTAATTCTTCGTGGGCACATCTGATATCATGTGGTTTCTGGTAATTCCAAATGGGGTATTTTTGGTGTCAAGTTAGAAGAAGCTGAAATTGATTTGATTTCATTTCATTTTACTAAGTGGAAACCCGTGCACATTTCCACAGACACGTAAACCACAAGCAGATAGTCCAGCCAACTCACAGGATTGAGTGGTAGTCAAGTGTTTTTCATTCAATTATCACAGGTGATAATGACCGTCAGCTCAAGGTATGTCACGAATGCGATCGCGAGTCAAAACATCGACCATCACGTCATCAATTAAATTCCAATTATGCAACTATTGTCGCAAGCAGCACTGATAGCGTGACCATCCGACCGCGATAATGCGATGACACTTGGGACTTGGGTTTGGGTTCAGAATTCACCTAATTCCGCCATCGTATCTGCGCCCTAACCAGCCAGCTAGCTATAGGAAGGGACGTCAAAATGCATTTAAACAATTTTGCACCAAGGCTATATGAGTCCAAGATTAATGCACAAATCGACTGCAAATCTACATTAACTCTTCCAAAGCCAAGTCTCTGTATCACTCAGTGCTTGATGAGGATACTTACATTATGAGGTGCAATGATTAAACAACACTCTAAAAATTGTATTGTCTGTGGGTGTGGTCCGGTGTGTCGTGCAATGACACACATGTGTTGTTTTCTGGTGTATTCTAAAATTATGACATGGCAGGTAATTGGCAGGTAGAGTATTCAAGATCTGATTACGGGTGAAAACACGTTATCTACGGTCAATGAAGGGGTTTGCTTGAAATTCATACCCCCGCCGGCCTGGATAAGCCTTTAATACAGTACCTCGTCTCACTTCTTACATTTCGAATTGGCAGATCCTGAGTATATCTTGAATTTGAGACAATAACATCTCGACGACGGACAGTTTGACGGCCATTGCGTCAATCCCAATTCACCAGGTTTAACGATCGACCGAACTTCTTTCCTATGTCGAAAAACTTGACTTTCATTCAGCATTTGGTAGGCCTATACTGATAAAACAGGGTAGTGTTCATTAACACTAGGACCTATGTCAGCCTCGTCCCAAGCCCCAAGATGATGGCGGTGATCGGTTTAGCCATTTGCGGCTTGGTCAGAGATACCTTCTTCGCAATGATTGGCAAAGGCAGATTTTAATTATTTTCACAGGAGTTGGAAGTTGCTGCCATTCATGAAACAGGAGGGACTGTAAGTTTTGGTTGTATAGAAATCTGTTTTCGAATCAAAATGCCATACATCGTCTTCACAATAATTTAGACCTAAATAACTGCAATATACCGTTAGTTTTCATTTTTAAGTTATACTGCAGGAAATTGCAGAGTTGATATCAAATTTTATATTACACGTCTGCAATTTCCGTAAAAATGCCCGCGTTACACTGCGACACTCGAATTTCGCTGTATTTACCCACAGTGCTGTAAACATCCGTGAGGCACATTTGCTGCCTCGTTTTCGTGTCCATGGAGTTTCTCATGTTATTTGTTGTTGTCTGATTCTTTATACAATTTTTTTCTCGGTTGCATCACAATATTCGTCCTTCCAGAGCCAACGTGGGCTGTGGGGTGCAACCCCGACTTGACGGAAAAAGTTCAAACTAGACAAATACCCGAGGATGCGTGATCTGGAATTCTTTGCCTTCCCGCGGACATCAATGAGAGACACGAAAATGTGCTTTATTTCCAAAACTAGGTAATGTGCTTTCTTATTGCTGGGACAAAAGAGAGTTCTATCGTCGTGTAATACGAGACGGTCCTATTCTGACACTCCTTACCAAGCCTCCGATCAAATGGCTACACTCGACCAACGCCATCGTGAGGTTTGGGGCCGAGGCTGGGACCTACGCTAGAACATCCCTCAAAATGAGAATTCACGAGATAGCGTGAGATATTGCCAAATCGCAATGAGGCTCATAGTCTTCTTTACAACAGCTAAGTTTGTGTAGACGGCCGGAAGCAAAATAATGATGATAAAAAGACCGGCGGAAATGGGTGCGGGTGGACCCTGGAAATCAAAATATATATTGTTCGTAAATAAAATAAAATAAATTTCTAAGATTGCTCGCGACCGGACGAGGGTTATAACAGTGGTGACCATCACCGTTTTGGCGCAAGTAGATTTTCATCATTTTCCACAACAACTATGGCACTCGTCAACGACCAAGCTCGAAGATGAGAGACGACTATCCGGTGTTAGCAGGTTTAGTCATTACAAGGATAATTTCAGGAGTGCGCCGCGCGTCATTAACACAGAAAAAAAATCATTGACGCACTCAGGTCAACCGACCCACTATAACTGTCACAAATAATTCGCCTGAATTTTTCTTGATTAATACGCATTGTGTCCAGAATCTGACATAACTACATGCACAGTAGCTCATCAAATCAACAATTTTAGCATATTGCGAAAATGCAGATTCCAAGTGTGAACATGCAGTTAGTCATTCAGAGTGATCACTAATCTCGTAACGAACTGAGGGTAGCAGACGAAATTATGCATATTTTAATGCCATTCGCCAAAACCAAATCGAAATCAGACTTTCGACTAACATAGCCCACATGTCTTAAAGATTTGAGGCCATGTGGGTCTATTGGCTCATATGCTCCTTTTAATCACTACAACAGAACTAGACTTGTACCAAGCTCACTAACTTGAGTGAGCCGGTTCAAGTTTCCCAGGGGCATCTATCATGCAAAGAATGGTTGTTTTATGTTTAGATTTGCGATTGCGTGTTAAATAAACATTTTAAGTAACCAGGAACGAACTTTTAATACATTATTTTACGGGCAGGTGACCTTCTGAAAATATTATTAAGAACAATAACACAGCATAATTTTACATTTCTGGGATTTTTTGGCTAAAATCTTTATTTGGCCCTTTAACAGTTTTGAAATAAATTAAAATGAGTGTGTTAAAGCATATGTAATGGGCAAGTCTTCCAGTAGCTGATAAAATGAAATGAGATGTGCATTCACTGGCAATTAAAATTTATTGGAAATACTTTAATGATTCGTGTCACTATTTGAAGGTCGATATTATTATTTCACAACATGGCGGTGGTAAGATGGTGTTAAGAATTTGGTAACGTGAGCATGACTTGGTTGTTATCGAGCTCACAGATGTCTTGGCTATTTATCAAAACCGTAGCCATGATAATCGGATTATCTCACCTGAGTATTTCCTGTTTCTACGTCATCATTACGATTATGCTTCCAGTAGCATCAGTAGACTGTTTGCTTTTACCAAATATCCGCTTCACTTGGCAGCATAACACGTGCAAACAACACACCCTCTCATTTCTCAGATTCTTTTTATTAATTTCAAGATACCCCAATTCTTCACCTATTTAAAAGTCAACACAAAATAGCGCACTTTGATTTTTTTCTCAGCTTTCTAGGAAAAATAAAGATAAAGAAATGCAAGATTATGAAGAGCTTGACTGAGTAGATATCCAGCAACAACGGTTGGTGACGTCATAAACCTATGTAATAGCAGACTGAATCCGTTCTTCAAAATTTTAAATTGTTTTGATTGCAAGTTTTTCGCAGAGATTAAGTTAAAATGATTATGTTATTGCAAATAGTATTTTTGTGTGGCATGTGACGTGTATGTAACTGTATCTTTAAAGTACATTTTAACTACATTGAAAATTAACACATTTAAAACTTGTCCCTAAAGCTTCCTTAAACGTCACAATAAATTGTTAGATTAACACTGTTGTAGGCCTACACTTTGGCTTCGCTTGCAAGCTTTCTTGAAAAGTGACTTTCGATGTTAGTCGCGTGTTTTTCACAACGGCACATACGCCTAAATTCAAATGCACAGCTTTTCGGACAAGCTCATGAATCTCAAAGTGCAAATGCGCAATGAATGTTCTTGTTTAAAAATCCCAAAAGGTGTCTCGCTAAGAAGGAAGAAGATTCATCCTGAACAGTTTCAATTTTTAAGCACTTTTTAAACGTGAGGAATTTTCTCTTACAACTTGTGTGACTCTTATACAGTAACACAAGCCATTTCAGTAGACACTCTGACTTCCTTTAATTTTGAATTAAATTGTCAAAAGAAAAAAATCCGAAACAACGCGAGTAAACATTTTTAGTTTTGCCACGGCGTCCTCGAGGAGTTCTACTCGATTGTATTGTCCGCGAAGAACCTTACCGGATGTATAATAGGCGCCATTTGTGGAATGTCTTGCACAAAAAGTTTCTCTTAAAACTCTTCGGTTTGCAGTTGGGGAAATTGACGTGTAAAAGCGAGCACTGTCTCACTTTAAAACAGAATGGTCTCTCAGGCTTCTAAAAATTGTGATATATTTCCGTCAACAAATAACTTTTAAAACTTTCAACACCCGATGTGAATAGTGTATTTGCTTCTCTTGGCAGGTCCATGTTTTATTTTGCCTGCAGCCAACCCATTGCATTGTAGATTTTGAGTAAGACGCTGAACAGCACTGAAACGTTTTAGAGTACTTTTGATCCGAACCGTCACTAAACAGTAGCCTCTTACTCTGTTGAACAGCTACATCGGCCTGTTTATTACCTAATCGGAGCCGACTTTGTGACACAATAAGCGTGAACCACACGATTTTACTTACAGCTTGTGCCAGCCATTATCCAGCATTATGTTAATAGTAATCCACTCTGTGTATTAACGTTGAGAACACTAATACTGTTCACAACACATTAATTTCTGCCATTGAACCTTCACGGAGGGCATTTTCGCTTCGTGTTCGCCGACAATGTCGGCTTATCGTCTACTAGTGACTGTTATCTTTGAGCGTTGGTATAAACATTGCACGCCAAGGTAAATTCATACAGATTGGCTTCAGACAAGTGAACCGGCAAGACCCGTGAGAAGCACAGAGAATCTTTGTTTTGATTCACTGTGTTTTGTGATAGTGTTTGGATGGAGCAACCTTTACGCTTTTGTGGTTTTCAATGTGATCGCAGTTAGTCAAACGTGGACTGTGTTTGTACAATCAAAGTGCCGAGAGTGGAGAACTGTTGCGGAAGGGTGCATTGTTTTGCTTCTATCGAGTGCCATTATAAAAATCGTACGCTATGCCAACGATGTCTTCACCTATCCGGAAACTTTCGACGGCAATGAACAGTAAACCACGTCCGATTCGCGTTCTCCTGCTCGGACAATCAGCTGTTGGAAAAACAGGTAAGGCGATTAGTTTTCTTTGTCCTCAATCATCCAGGTAAAGTGATGAAAATTCTGTCTCAGTTCATTTGCAGATTATATGCTCATCATTGCAGCCAATGCACAGAAGCCAGCGTTGCCGGTGGTTCGTTGTCGAGGTCATTGTCTTCACACAATTTCACACAAATTCGGCACCGGTTTAGCCGATCCGCTGGTTTAGAAGTTAGAACCCTTATCAGTCAAAGGAATTTTAAAAAATGACTTATCGGTTTTTTACTTCATGGTATTTACCTTCTAGACAAATTCCTACCCTGCTTTTAATGAGCCAAGCTCGAGTGCTTACTTCTAGACAATATTTTCTGTTTTACCTCCTAGAAATTTGGCAAAAGCATCCGAAATCTACTCAACATGCTTATAGAAAAGTAATACACTTCAATTCTTTCGAACACAAGGTTGTGTGAAATATTACAAATTTGTATTTTTTATGTGGCACTCTTTTACCACCTAATGGAGCCTGAGTCAGGGCTGCACGTCTAAATTGAAACTGTCTCGAGATGTTAGTACTAAGTTTTCAGCGGACTTTCCACCAACCGAACCGCTGCTCATAATTTGATTTTAAGCTGTTATTTTATTAACACCTTAACAATGTACAGCAGTAGCAAAGAATTTTATTGCTGGGTGGGCAAATGAGGGGTTTTTGACATATTACGCAAGTTGTTTTGCATTGCACAAAACAGTACTGTGTATTCATTTTGAAAACCAACTAAGTCTGCTTTAACAGAAAACACCACCTAGAAACGTACAATATTGTACAATCGTCTGACATCGAATTAAATATTCTTCTGTCAATTAGCATTTTGTTGACACAAATGAAGACTTACTGATTGACAAAGGCCTCAGAGTAATTCAGGCAGACCTGTCGTCTTATCGAACTAATCACGAACGAGTCACTTCATACAAAAGCATTTTAACTCGACTCGTCATTCGGATCTTAGCTCATTGTTCGGATTTAATGCCACTTCTGAGTATATTTAACGTCTACGAAACGTATTATAGGCTAACTTAACAACACGTTATCTTGGTTATGTTCTTGTTATGGGTTTGTGTGTTTACGAACCTGAATTCTTGGTAAACTATTGTGTTCAGGTATTCGTATATAAAGCACTTCGGCAACGTATCGTGGGACTCAAAAAAAAAACGAGAGAACACCCATATTTCTGTGCAAGACCAGGGGAGTGGGCGGATATCCCAGAGGGGACAGCGTGCCCTATTTTCGGAAGACACAAAGTTCGTTTACTCTCGAGTTTTTATCGATTAGAAACTTATGGGAATTTTATTGATTGCCTGGAATTTTCCGAAACTACATTTTCATAAACCTTAATGATGATATGCAATCTACATGTGACAACTAATCCAGACAACATCACCTCATACAAATATGACGAATGTTGTGACCACGTCATACTTTCGCTTGCATTCTTTGCATTGCACACATACTATTAAGCCCCTGTATAGAACAAGGTGTTTTCTGGCATACCACATATCGCACTTAATGGTCATAAATCATGCAGTCGAAATCTTCGGGGATTCAACAACCTAATAAAATCGAGGGTCATATAATGCAGCCTTAGTAATTAAATTATGTAAAGATTCGCGTGATAACATCGATTAAGGTCAAGAATAGGGCATCTCACATTTCCCAAAATCAAGTGACCGGTTCTTTTGTCTAATTCATTTTTCAAAATGCAACATTACGATAAAGCAACTTTATTCACAGACGTATGTTCTCTTTCAACGCAACGCAATCAGTTTTTGGTTGAAATGGAAATTGGTTACGATAAAACGCCTGGAATATTCCCCCAACAGCCATATTGCATCCAAGAGCCACATTGCTTCAACGGATGAAATTAACACGCCGTGTTAAGCTACTGGTTGTTTTTCTCAGACCCAGAAATCCTTTCTAGTCTGACCAAGGAATACCACTGACGTGGCTCATTTCTAGTCTGACTAAGAAACATCACGTGGCCCATTTCATAACAGTGGTCTAAAATCACTGTAGTTTTTGACAGACAGTCGGGTTTATCATTGTATATAACGCGTAGCATGTATTTTGATATATAAGAGAAATCTCAATGGTGAGCTTTTTATAACTGTAATGATGAACTCCGTGTCTCTTCTTTGCCTATCCACTTGTTGTAGCCATACACCTTGCCATTGGCCACGTCACTCACATTTCTCGACATTTCCTCGGGGGAATTTTCGAGAGATAGGATCTAAGAGCAAAATTCTTGCTTTTAAGCGTTGAAAATCATCATTTTCTCAGCTGCGGGAACTGTCACTCAAGTGTTTAGTTTAACGGGGTTGTGTGAAGGAAGCACTCAGAACAATTTCAAACTAATTTTTCGCATCACTACTTCGACGACCAAACTAAATAGGTAGTGAGAGGCTCTGTTCAACAAGGCTATTATTTACTACGTGTTGGTTTCAGTTTTCATTATTTGAAGGCAGTTCCGTGTAAAATCATTTCATGCGCATAGACTTATTGATCAAATTTAAAACTGTGAACATGAAATGACGACAAAATACTCGAACTAGCTGTACGCCAAACATTGTAGGCCGATCCGATGAAGAGTTCTCGCTAAAGGTGCTACACAATCGTACGCACGAACATCAAATTATCCGCACGACCCACTGAATTACCCGCATGATTTTTTGCTCGCCAAAATGCGTATATTACACTGTGCCCTTGCGCACGGAAAGATGATCAAGATATTGACTTCGATGTACGAGCTTTATTCTTTAGTTTGCGTATAACGGCTGTTGCTTCGTATGCACTAGGCAGCGTTGCAAGCGGTTTCCCTAAATAAATACACGAACTGAAATGAAATTGAAGAAATGTCACGCTAAATTCGTTATCTTTTAACTATTAACGAGAATAATCCGATTGTCAATTTCGGGTACGATAAATGGGTATTCGATTAATCCTCTCATAAACTGCCACTCCGCATGTGATCTCCACAGAGTGGTATCCCGGACGACTTAGGTCCTTCGTGCTATTTCGTACCTGCTGCTGAAGGAGTGTGAAGTTCAAAATAGCACCATGATCGGCGGTTGATTAATGAAAAATGAGACCTCCATTGCAAATTGATGACCGTAGCCGACAGGTGGTGATAATCTAGCACTGGCTTCCAGGGGCGTAAAAGAAGTTATTACAACACGCCCGTTTGTCACAGCATTAAAAACAACAAATATAAAGGATTTGATTTCATTGACTATGGATTCAAAGCTGTTTTGCTGGTCTTCATTGAGGTCCTATTTTCATGTTGTTTTTTATTGTTTATTACGAAAATTACGATGTACAATATTAATAGTTAAGCCTAGAAAGCGCCAACATGCGTTTTATCAGGCAAACCTTGAACAACTACATCTCTGTCTCCACACTTGTATTTCGTCTTCCGCCCGACTTTGTACGCATACCGTCGGCAGTTGAATTACTGAAAGAACACTTCAGCAGTTGTATGCGAAGTCGCACACCGGCGAAAAACAGTTGACAGTGGATAAAGTTGATGTACCCGAGTTCGGGCGAACAGGGCAGTTAAAATTCAAATTGAACCGATGCTGTTATTCGTTTTTTGGTCCGGATTAAAAGAATCCCAAACCTTGCAGTCTCTAACAATAATGGCGGATCTTGTTATTAGAGAATGGTAGAACACTTGTCTTTGGGGATTTTTGTTTCCTGGTTAAAGATCTCTTACTTGGGAAAAGCTGGTGCAGCAACTGAATATAGACTCACATTCGCGTCCCGAAGTAACTACTTCTGGGAATCAACAAATTTCATGATCATGCACAAGTTTACCTTTCCACGGTTCCCATGTTGTGCACTGGATGCCGCTGTTTACGTAACGTCATCCTAGTCATAGATACCACTGTGATGACCTTCATATGACCTTCACGGCACGAGGCCTCTTGTTTGCATCATATCTTAGTATATTTTTTGGGTCAGACACGAACTCAAAATTTAACTCCACAACAGCGGCTGATTAGAGAATGGTAACTGGACAACCCGGCGGACTGGGAGTTATTTGTTATAAGCACCAAAAACAAGACGATTGATTAAAGCCAACGCCACGTTTATACTTCAGGCTGACACAGACAATTTGTAAGCGGACGTGGTAACGGGAAGTGTTGGTGCTTGCATTGTGATAATTAACAGCGTAACGAAAAATCGTATCGTAATTCAAGCATATGTCCCATCGATGGAGTTTTTCTTTTGAGACAGTTGCACAATAACTGGTTTCCAGCTTAGAACAATCATCATCCACTATTTATGTCATGGTGACACATGCACAACAAGCTAGATGAGTCATCGTCCACTAGATGGTGGTGACACATGCACAAGACGAGTCATCGTCCACTAGATGGTGGTGATCGACACATGCACAAGACGAGTCATCGTCCACTAGATGGTGGTGACACATGCACAAGGCGAGTCATCGTCCACTAGATGGTGGTGGCACATGCACAACAACTGAAGACGAGTCATCGTCGACATGCACAGCAAGACGAGTCATCGTCCACTAGATGGTGGTGACACATGCACAAGACGAAAGAATTGGCACAATCACCTTCTGCCGTCTGATTTCTTGGAAAGTATTTCACTTGTAGTTTCCCAAAAAATTTGGAATATTTTTAATTTTTGTGTCACCAGTGACCTAATATGACCTTGCCGAGGAAATTTCCGTTACATGTATGAAAATGGCAACCAGGACCTCTGATCCCGGGGAAATTCTCACCCGAACCAAACGAGTGACAGCTGGTTACTGAGATCCAAAGTTTTATGAGATGTAGTTACCCAGTCTGAACACAAAACATCTATGCAAACATTGTAATATAGTGTAACTTTTCATTCAGTGTACGTAACCTGTTAATCGGGTATCATATATACCTTTGACACGAGTTATTTATTAACAACAGAAGTAGTACATGTAGCAATAGGATCATTTATTTCGGTAAAACATAAATATGACGCTAGATCAAATAATTTTATATTAATGATGTTGATGTCACACTTCTGCCAGCCAGTTTGAAGCCGTTAACTGGTTGGGTTCAGAGGTCAACTGGCTGCTGTCACTTGCGCAAAGCTTGAAAGCTCAAAATGACATGAATTTAGCTGAACATCGACAGCAGTGTCGAGTTCAATAACTGTTTCGCGACGAGAAAAACATAGCCAAAAAAAACGCGCTCTCATTGAAAATACACAACGATGTCTCGCGGAATCTCACGAGACCTCGCTTTTCTAGTGGCGCTGAACGCTGTCCAGGTTTCCACCAAAGACGCTAACGGTCTCTGTTTCCACCCTCCCTGGTCCACAGTGTGGTCGCATGGCACCTATGACTCGTGCTGCCATCTGGTGGTGTTAGGGAATACTTGGTGGGTAGCAAGGGCAACCAGGGGGGCAAAAGGGGGGGGGGGGGGTTGGCGAGGTACTTACAAGGTCGGGGGCATATACGACTCAGATGGTTGATTGATTTTTTACGGCTAGATTGCCCTTGAAAGCTAAAGATACCAGTTTTCCAGGTAGATTCTCAATGAAAGAGTCCACTTTCACAATGGATGTCGTAAGCTATTGTTTAACTTGCGAGATCTATGCAACAGGCGTAAGCGCGTCGCATGGTTATCATCTACGGGGTACTACCATTGTTTTCCTTTGTTGAGTCTTTGTTGGATATAACAATGCAGGTAGCACGGATATCGTAGCTTGCATGGGCGTACATCAGCCGGTTACCGATAAATGCTTTCCATCATCTTTATTGTAAGAAAGAAAAACAAAGTGAACAATGGATTACGCCTATCTACCGGTCTCTATGCGACGAGCTTGCGACCTAGTTTCCCGTGGGTTTACAAAAGGTCTCATGTTGTGTTAAAATAATATAGTTGGATGTTGATTCATTAAATAGCATTTTATAGCGTTTGAGATCCCTATAAAGGACGTTATGAGAAAAAAATACGAAATAACAAATTTTCACAGAAGTTCATAATAAATTGTGCCAAGTCCCCAAAAGGGTGGGGGGTTACCTTACTGACTCTATAAAAGGGCGACTATCGTAATTTCTCAACGGTACATCCCTTCAAAATAGTTGAAGGGCCCCTACATGGAGAAAACCACGTCCGATTTCATGAAAATATATGTTTATTAGACATTTTGCAAAAACGTGAAGTTCGTTACTTTCAGCAGGACAGAAGCTTTCGGTCTCCAACGTTGCCTCGTGAACATCTCCATGTTGGTGCGTAACTCCCCCCCCCCGTAAAATCCCTTAGATAAAGGCTGCCTTTATGTTTTCCATATCCGTTTATAGTGCACTTTTCGTCCATACCCCCTGCCGCCTAGCTTGTCAGGCATGCAAGAAACGTTTCACGCTTTTCCCCAATGGTTTTTAATTTCTCATTGCTTGCAATGCGAATAGTTAAATCTCTAGCGACCTAATCACAGTTGACGTTGTGTGTGTAATCTCTTATCTGAATTATATATTCTATAAAAATTAGCCAAGATATCGTGGGCGATAAGAAATTCGACCACCTCGTCGTCCCAAACTAAATGTTGACACGGGAAAAAATGCAGGAAATGGGTTTTCCATACACTTTTAACGAAAGCAGTTTTAATTGCTTGTGTTAAAAGTGTATGGAAAAAAACATGTTGAAAAGTCCATGTATGCTGCAGTCACACATAGAGTTCATGTATGCTGCAGTCGTACACAGAGTTCATGTATGCTGCAGTCGTACATAGAGCCCATGTATGCTGCAGTCGTACATAGAGTTCATGTATGCTGCAGTCGTACATAGAGTTCATGTATGCTGCAGTCGTACATAGAGTTCATGTATGCTGCAGTCGTACATAGAGTTCATGTATGCTGCAGTCGTACATAGTTGCGTGAGGATNGGGGGGGGGGGGTCAGGGCAATTCAGTGCCCCCCTCCTTAGATTCGGGTAAAACAAACAAATATTCGGAGGATCCGTGAGAAAAACCAGGAAAAACGAGAAATTGTGGTGGCTACAGGGGGACAGGGGGAGGGGTTGGTGGCGGCCGGGGAATGGGTACAATATGTGGTGAAATTGGTGGCAACAGCGGGCCGCGAGGAGTGCAATTCTCCTACGCCAATATTCGGGCAAATGCTTTTCATTTGCCTACCCAGACAGCCGAGCACAGATACGCCCACGATCCTGGCACCATCCCGTATCGGAAGGTTGCTAGATTTATGACTGGGTTAAATTATTGGCTGAGATTTTCTGAATGCACGTGGACGAAACATTGCTGAGTGATATGCAGTGGAGCCTCAGGATGAGAATAAACTTCAGGTGATAAATATAGAATGAGGTAACAATATTGATTTATGCCTTGATTTTACCACAATAGTAAGCAGATTGTAAATTTGGTCTGTGTGGTATTTAGAAAGTAGATATTAGAACAAGTTCATTGTTATAAGTTCAGTCTACTGTCTACATAAGATGGTGAGAAGAGTTTAGTCGTGGCACGTGAAACGGCATATTGCCGTGCGTGAACGCTTTTTGTCATATCCCGATGAAACGTGTATTTTCGTGAACCGTGGCGATTGTGGGGAAAGGGGGATTGGCAGCAATGGGCGGAGGTGAGACGACGGGGGAGGGGATTCTCCCCTGCCTTCATTGGCGGACAAAGCTATGGCATATGCCCCCTTCCGTGAACAGGCAAGTCCAGATACTCTTATGGTTTGGACGTCACTATACGTTCAAGATTCATTTAGTGTTCTGAGGGCATCTTTGTTTTATTTCACAAATTCGTTCACGACTTGTGGTTCGTGACAGATCAGCATTTCAGACAATGTACCGACTTAGCTTTATGAAAGAAATTAATAAATGCTATCTCATGTTCAATCTGGATTGTAGGATTTCTAAGGATTATCGTGTTTCGCCGATGTATCTTATTCACAGTTTGCGATAATCTTTGGCCTCGCTGTTTACCTTGTTGGATTTAATAAGCAAATATAAATATTTCATTAGCAAAATTTCAGTCATCACTCCAAGCCGTGTTGGCCACGTGGCCTAACATCAAATTTAATAATGAATCAGACTTAAAAAACGCTACAACGTCTTTCATCCAAACATTTTCCTGATAATAACGAATTTTGAGAATTCCGTAACTAACACTCGTGTTACAGTACGTGTGTAGGGCACTTGAATAATGTATGTTCCCGTCTCAGATGAAGCTCTAAGGTGCAGCCGCAGACGACAGATCCAAATTTTGGGTTACATAAACAACAAATGGTTTATTATTATTTTAAATGGCTAAATTTTAACGTTATTGGAGTTGCTTCACTAATTTATTATTTTCGTTTTTCTAAATGCGTGTCATTGAGTTCTATCTTTACTACAGAGATGTTCCATACTAACTTTCATATTCTCTATTCCAGCGTTAACTGTTCGGTTCATTACGAAAAGATTTATTGGCGAATATGACCCAACATTAGGTGAGTACAGCTCTCAATGAATCATTCTTTATAATGTCTCCAAGATTACTCCAGATCAAGCCATTGATTAATTTTAGATTTACCCGCGGAAAACAATTCCGCGTTTCACTGCAACGAACAAAATCGACACTTTTTTGTAACTTTACCCATACTTGATAGTATACGTAACGTATGTGGACTGACACTTCGCAACCAGCTGTGTTCTCATGTCTCACATCAAAATGAAGCTATTTCAAAACAATATTTCAGCAATGGCTGGAAAAACGGAACTGAATATACAGAACGAATGGTTACTTGTCAAATGGTCGTCTGAAAGGTTTTCATAACATGCGTGAAAAATGAGTGAATTGTTATTTTGCAAAATTTTTGTCTTAAAATTGTTAACGTTAACACACCGTAACTTGTGGAAATACGTTAATTTCCCACTTTATTTGCTGCGGCTACGAACACGCGTTCCGTCAACAACACAAAGTTTTGATTTAGACTTATCGCTGTAAAACTGATCGTCACTCCTTGCTAACTCTTTTGAGAGGTGCTTCTAGACAGTTAGCTATCGTTCGAAACCGTTCTCGGCGCAATGACCGTAGCAAGCCAACTTGTTAGCCTGGATTTAAGCAATGGTGACATACTGCCATCTCTTTCCGAGCTCACAAATTCGTCTAATTTGATTGAGGGAGAATTTAAGACGGAAGCAATCTAAATCAGAAGTTAGTGTTGTGACGGAAAGCTGGTTTGTAGCCGCTCTAAAATATCGCATATTAAAACGCCGAAGAAATTATGAATTGCAGATAGAAGATTATGCATGTAGGGTGCTGCTCGAGTATATTAATTGAATTGATAAAGATGAAACGATAATTTCCATAATAGACTTATCAAGACCTATGTTTAAGCATATTTCCAATAAATCGTCGCTGACTGGTGACTAAGAAATGTATGCTTCAGTCGAATTTCAATTAGCAAGTACACTTTAATGAACAGAGAGTGAATTTCATAGCTATTCTTCTAGGTCCAACATGTGTCTCCCTGTCCTTTATTAATTATGTAATAAACTTGTTGGACCTAGGCGGTAATTTAAAGTTCAACTTTTCTCTGAGTTAATCTCCAACATTGCATCTACTCTATCTCAAGTGAAGAGATTATGTCGTAGATTCCTAAGTGCGCATAATTTGTCCAACAGATACTGACAAGCCTTATAAAAATGTGTGATTTATTTTAAAAAAATCTTTATTAAATTTTTGAAACGCTTGGCAACCACTTGCTTGTCGTACTATATATGTGTCATTCGTAAAATGTTTTGCTGATGAAAATACAGCAAGGGACGTCTAATTTTGCAAGAGACACAATTACATGTAAAAAAACCCGATGATTTTGTTGGTAACGGAAATAGACTTTAGTCGTACGCTTTTTTCAGTTCTGAAATCTAATTTGAGCAAAAGTGTAAAGTCTCCGAGATATACACATAATAGCTAAATGATGACATAATTTCAAAAACGATTTCTAGGCTATGAAACGCTTGCAATTACTTGGACAAACTTGTATTCAGCAACTTTGAATTGGGAGCGTAATACCAAATATTTGTCTTCATGAAACATACCTTAACAGGTGAGACATTATTCTCAGATAGTTTATGTACGAAGACTCATTGACAATGTTGGTATCGGTCACTAACCCGCGAAGATGATTCTCAATAGATGAATAAATATATTACAAATGTAACATAAGCATTAAATTGTCGACAACCAGCTGTGCACTATTGGTAACCTCTGACGTAGAATGATACATTTGGTGTAGTAATCGCCGGCGTGTGTACATGATCGATGGTTCTAATGAATCCAAATCGCCACATCTACTCACGATTTATTGTTGCTTTTTTCTGAAATAGATCGAATTATGCTCGCAGAAACTGGTCCAATCTTTTGATAGTTATCAGGGTTTGTATATTTAGGTAGATATGTCCGCATAACTGTCATCCATAAATCAGCAGTAAAAAAGTATCGGACATACAAGTATTTAAACTATTAATTTAACAGTAGCCTAATCACTAGCGCTCACTCTTCTGAACTGATAACGTCTAAATATATCCTTTACAAAATCTTCTATGGAAGTTTATGGCAAATACTATAGATTTTATCAAACTTAATTGGTTTACGATCTGAACCTAGTATCACTAACATTTGTTTCAGGTTTGATATCGGGACGGTGTCGACGGGACGGCAATAGTCACCTGCAGCGTACCGCATTTTGAGAACCAGTTTGGTGCCTGTTATTCAGTGGAGAAAACTGGTTCTTAAAATGAGGGACGCCTGTAAGTGACAATTACCTAAGGGGCTGTTGTATTTCTTCTTTCTAAGCTCTTACCCAGAGATAGCAAGTCGACACTTTTTCTAGGTATAATGCAGGGTCTTTTTTACCGCTCGGGTGGCCCAGAAATAGTGGCGTGACACTTTTCCCCATCTCTGAGTCAATTAAATCGAGGCTTATTTCTTGATGAAAATTGTTACCTCGCCTAGATCAAGTCTACGAATATCATTCCTTTTTGATAGCTTTTAATTGTCCTCACACTCCTCACACCGAGTTTCTCAGCTAATACCTTCACGATTTCGATCAGATAAAGCAGATATAACTATCCTTGCCCAAGAAATAGGAGATCACCACTTTTCGTAAAACATGGTCGCTTTCTATCTTTGGATCAGAGAATACGAAGTAGTGACGTCTAGAAAAAAAAAGAAAAAAGAAAGAAAAAAATGAAAAAAATGAAAGAACAAAAGAAAGGAATAAATACACAAAACGTACCGAGAGTGGCGTACATGAAGTAATATCCCAGGAGACATTATTCCGCGTATCGACCGAGACCGAACGTCGAGGTCAATACGCCGAATAAGGTCGAGTGGGATATTACTTCATGTACGCCACTCTCGGTGCGTTTTGTATTTATCCCATGCGCTTCGAATCCCTAAGTTTCTTACATTTTTTCGGCAGATTTTTCAAATACTTCACCCAGACTGTTCACATGGTGGATCACATCCTATATGTATGTACTTGCGCGTTAGGTTAAGTTTTCTCTTGTAAAAGAAACAATTTTAAAAGTAACGTTTTATTTCTTGAAAAGAGGTAGCAAAGATGAAAACAACGTCAACTGTGCAGTGAACTTGTAACATCTCCTGGAAATAGTTAAAAAACAACATTTGATATTTTAGTTTCCTAGGAATCGGCGCCTGAGTTGCAGACGATATGGTATTCAGCAACTGAAAACTGCGACATAAGTGTCTTATAATTAACAGTTATGTTCCAGATTTTACGTTTAGGACCTGGTTGCATGGCGAGTGTTAGTTACACTGTTGCAAATGTATTACTTTATACTATATTCGGAAAGTTTGATGACCGAACCGGGCAACAAAGCGCCTCATAGAGCGAGGATGGCAATACAGAGATGCAGTAAAAACTCGTACCAGGGGAAAAGATCGAAGATTCTGTAACCAGCACGAACTTGGTTGCATCTCCAAATTTACATACATTGCGTGCAATACTGGAAGTAAGAGGGCCAGAGACTATCCCGGTGCCTACCCTCTGACGTCACCACAGAAACAGAACCGGTTGAAGACCTCGACCTTTTGAACTTTCCATGTCAGAGGTCGCTGTTGAAGTAGTGAATACGGAAAACTTTATTACATGGCCGTATTTCCCTCGACAGATTCAACGCGTATGGGATAAAAAGAAAAAAAAAAACGAAGGAGAAAAAAAGAAAAATCTGTCTCTGACTGACCGGGTGAGCCAGAGACATCATTCTTCACGTTACCTGAGCAACACAGCTTCTCCACTCATCTTGACGAACGTAGTTCCTTTACGGATCACAGGCCCGATAAACTGGCTCACAAATACCGCGCACCGATCACCAAATAGGATTCACCCGCAACCGCCAAACAGGAGTCGCCGGCAACCGCCAAACACGATGCCGGAATTTCTCAAAAATTTTTGTATGGATTCACGAACATACCTCAATAACTCCATGTCCGTGTACCGCGTATTGTGAAACTCGAAAGTAAGCAGGGGTGCGCTCCGTAGACGCAAGAAACCAGCTAGTGTTTCACGAGTATGCTCTGTAACGTATTAGTGTATACCGGCAAATCGCTGTCTCTGAAGTGATTAGCCGGTGAGGTTGAAATGTTGAATTATTGGATAGAATTCACTGGTTCCGTTCCATGAGCGAATAACTCTCGCCGCAAGTGTCTGCCCTAGCGCATCTGTTGGACTGCGCCGGAGAGCACCTCTGCTTATTGACCAACGTAAAACAAAATGAAGCATTCTTTACATACAAATGACAGCACAATTCTGGTTGTATGTATGAATATGTCCAGGTGATTGCTCAGAGAGCTCGATATGTTTTCTCCACCAGCGGACTGTATCCAACAGGCAACGCCGCAAGCATATGTCAACGCGTGTCTGGGCTATGCACTTTCCCTTAGTGCACAAAGCACTTGAACGGTTGAATATGACGTCACGGATTAATTTACTTCATTCATAATTTCAGAACAAAAGTATTCTTGCACAGAAAGTATTGGCGGCGACACAGCTCACTTTGAAATACTGGACACTGCAGGACAGGTAAAAGAAATGTTTTGTTAAAAAGTTAAGCAACGAAAAAACCCAATTATTTCTATACCAGTGCCAACACACTTTACTTATCGCCATCATCGAACTAGTGTACCCAGCAGGGGCGGGTTTTGGAACAACTGAACCAGCCAAGAAAGACTCCCTTGTGGAAAAAATAATTTTGATTTAGACCTCGTGACGTTATTAATATGATATCAATTTATTTGTATTATTTCGTGGTTTAGGAAGAACCCCCGGGTGGTATTTGCATAGGTATGTAAGGTAACGGTTCAGAAAAGTTTTTTTCTCATGTCCCTACAAAGAGTACTAACTTTTCGGACAAACTCTCCAACAAAAGGGTTCACTTTGGGTGTTCAAAAACCCTACAAGGGGTTCACTTTGGGTGTTCAAAAACCCTACAAAGGGACAAAGGGTTCCTTTTCCTTCTAGATAAATTTTTAAAATTAGTTTTACTCTGCAACATAGCTCG
Source organism: Phoronis australis (assembly GCA_002633005.1). NCBI lineage: Eukaryota > Metazoa > Phoronida > Phoronidae > Phoronis > Phoronis australis. Next base: position 467,352 of record NMRA01000015.1, read on the forward strand.
TGGCGTACCCCGGGCAAAATAGATTACGATAAATATTATCCCTATTTTTAAAACTTAAGTTTCAAATTTTAGATGTACTGCTGTTGGACAACATGGCAAATGTTCATGTCCTATTTTACATTTAACTGTTTTACAAGCTTACAGAAGAGTTTGCATGTGGAATTAGTCAATATAAGGGTAGTACTTTGGGAGCAAAATACTACAAAAGTCGCTTTTTCATGCAAGTTTCCCACAAATTGGTTCTTTTTTCGAGTCCACTCCCTAAGTGGGCGAGTATCTTAATTTTCCAGCAGCACCCCGTCAAAAATGTAACTCGCTATCCCGGAGAAGAACAGAAAATTTGTTACCTCTTGACAGAAGGCTAATAAGTTGGCTGGTTATTTTATCCAACGATCATGATGTCAAAAATAACCAACTCAATCAATTCTACGATATCTGAGCAAGAAACAATTTGAGACCTATTTTGCAGCAGCAAATGGTCTAAGTACAGAGTTATTTTGGGTGATTGATGTCTGAGGGTGATCACCAGTCAGTCGCTTTGAAAGCAAGTCGTCTTGTCCTCCTATCGAATTCATTTAGATCACAAACAGTTTTACCAGTTGACGGAGTGCGCATCATTTAACAGTGCTTATAAAGCTAAACACCAAACGCTTTGCTGACGAACTTTTGAAATTTCACTCTATGAATAACGTAGACTGTATTTTATTCGTATTTAACTGGAAAACATCGATAAGAATTAGCGATTTGTTATCAAACCCCCAAAACACGACGGTTTTATAGCTCTGGTCAAAACTAATAACTTCAAAAGTCTATCCTATCCATCAATAATAATAACTTCGAAAGTCTCATCCGACAATAACCACACAAAAATGATAATGTACTTTTAAGAAAATAGGAGAAATCTACATTTTTACTCTGCCTTGGAAACTTTCATCTACCTTATTTCTACAACTCACCGATATAAATCGAATACTAATCGGACTCATAAAGAGGCAATTGGTGGATACAGATTTTCACTTAAAACTCATCCAAGTACCATTAAACGACTGCACTAATAGGCGTCCCCGTAAAATCCAACCTCAGAAAACATCGTTTATTTGCAATAAGCAACAACTTGACAACCAGATCAAAGGTTACACCTGTTGGGGTCCCTTCGGCATTCATACCTCCCAGGTTTTGGATTCCAGGAGTCGCGACTTTTATGAATGTCATCGTTCAACTGTCGCGGGAAATCCTCAAGCAAATATGCAAGTGCTACCTAAATTAATCGTTAGTGTGATAAGGTGTATTTAAGTAAAGATAAAAACATAAAACTTCACTGACAGATTTATGACCAGAGAGTTCCTTCAATCTGGCCTACATGAAATGAACACCTGAGAATTTGTTACCTGAGAGAAATCATCACTCAACTGGTCACCGCTGGCTTACACCTGTTTCCGATGGAAATAAAATTTCATAGGCCGTCAGCTGGTTTAGTATAAATGCTTGGGCTAATTTCCTGTGTCTTATAATTATTCACTATTTTATGCAGACTAGATCTCTCTTACAACTTGGTTTAAGAATTACATATGTGAGTGTATCAAAATCTCCGAAAATACAACTTATCTGGGAACGTAATATTGCACAGATGTATCAAAATTACTGCCGAAACGCTGCGATTTTAAAATGCGGTCGACGTTGGTGGAGTTTACGTTTCTTGTACGTTTCTTTTTTGCAGGATGAAGATCAAATGCGATGGGAGGAGAATATAAAATGGGCCGACTCTTTTATTCTGCTCTACTCCATCACGGACAGTCTCAGTTTTGACGAATGCACGAGATATAAATTTCTGATAAACCATATCAAAAGAAAGAGAAAGATCAGCGTCGGGGCGCTGGCGCAGTCACATGATATTCCCGTTGCTCTAGTCGGAAACCAAACAGATCTCAAATACGACAGAATGGTATCAACGGAAGACGGACAAAGGCGAAGCGATGAACTCGGATGCACGCACTTTTTTGAAATATCAGTTCGAGAATCCTACCAGGACGTATTCAAAATATTTGAGCATATTTACAGAGACGTCAAAGTTAAAAAACACACCACCCACCATCGAATGAACCCGCCGTCACCCCCGGAGAACCGAGCGCGTGCGTTTACTGTTGTGTCTGAGGGTGGCGTCGGCAGTAGCGACTTTGCAACATATCGCCCACTTAGACGATCGACTACAACATCATCGACGAAAAGTCGAGGAAACAAAATGCCAGCAGTATTCTCATCAAGACGTGAATTAAAACGGTCGAACAGTTTCGCGACTTTCACTTGATGTGTATGTGCATTTGCTGTTAACGTCTTCCAATTTGGTGGGATGTGAAACTTCCGCACTACTCTCACCGTGCGTTGCTAGTCACGTGTCAACAATTAGAGGTCTGCCATCGCCCTTTCGGTTTGATATTTAAGGATAGTATTTCCTTTTCGTTTTGTTTACTCTGCCGAAAAACTATAATATTGTTGTCATAAAGCCCTGAGGTAATTTCAGTCTGATAGATCTATGTATTATCTTAACACCTCAAGCTTGACCGGGGATGTGTGCGGTAACGGCGGTTGAGTTTCGCCAGGCTGATTGGCCACCAGTAAATTTAAATTCAAAATTTCTTATTAGAATCTGTTATTTCCGAAATACTGAGCTGCGATTTTTTTGAAATGTTACCGNCATCAAGACGTGAATTAAAACGGTCGAACAGTTTCGCGACTTTCACTTGATGTGTATGTGCATTTGCTGTTAACGTCTTCCAATTTGGTGGGATGTGAAACTTCCGCACTACTCTCACCGTGCGTTGCTAGTCACGTGTCAACAATTAGAGGTCTGCCATCGCCCTTTCGGTTTGATATTTAAGGATAGTATTTCCTTTTCGTTTTGTTTACTCTGCCGAAAAACTATAATATTGTTGTCATAAAGCCCTGAGGTAATTTCAGTCTAATAGATCTATGTATTATCTTAACACCTCAAGCTTGACCGGGGATGTGTGCGGTAACGGCGGTTGAGTTTCGCCAGGCTGATTGGCCACCAGTAAATTTAAATTCAAAATTTCTTATTAGAATCTGTTATTTCCTAAAAGATCATGTTATCATCTAAAAGTATTATTTGGAAATACTGAGCTGCGATTTTTTTGAAATGTTACCGGAAATGATGCGGAAATAGACTCTTTGAAATCACCGTGACTCGTATGTTTTGTTTTTCAAAGTGCATATTTAGACATGTTCAGTCGTTAGTTAGGTAGTGCCCAACAGATCTCTCCTGACGTCGGAGAGTCTCCAGATGTGCCAATCATCCGCCAGGAGGATCACAGTCAACATAACAACAGAACTCCTGATCATAACCAGGGACGATACTACTTTTCCACTATATGCCATTTTAACAATCGTGCGACATATAACAACTGCATGAACGGATATGCAAGCTTCTATTTATTGGAAGTTGTTAACTTGACGTTGTAAAAGTTTTGCTTTACATAATCTATTTGGACTTTGTCTTTCAACAAGCGTTATGCTACATGTTTGTAGATATCGTAGTTATTGTCAACCTACAAAATAATGATATTTGCAGAATACCATAGTTGTGTTTCTTGTCATCTCAACACGCGCTACTGACTAATTTAGTGTACGTCGTAACCCTGTGTTGACACCAGACGTCAAAGTCCGTATTTAATTGATAAACCATTTACAAAGCGTATTTCATGCGCACACATGTATCCTAGTTCACATCAGAGTAGATGTTGATATGTTTTTAATTTGGTTGGGTAATCAATTGAATAGTACAGAAAAGGATAGAAAAGTTCAGTGAAGACATTGAAGGACGCCAACAGCAGGTATAAATGAAGTTTTAAAGAATATGCGACACACCTGAGCCCAAAGAAAATAGTATGAAAGGTCTTCGCGGCAAAAAGATTGGCGTTTCTGCCGTACCTGAACATGAATTTTTTAGGAAGTAATGAACAGTAAAATTAGACTGAAATCGTGAATGTGAAGTAGAGTTAGGAGTTAGGATAGTAGTAAGTGAAATATATCAGAACCTGCATGGGAGCAAGTGGCGTCCGCTGAGATTGGTGAAGATTGTTAATGTTTTACACTAGAAAGATGTTAGGAACCAAAGGAGCCAGAACTGATAGTGACTGGGGAGGAAAGATATTAAGAACCAATGGAGCCAGAACTGAAGGTGACTGGGAGAGGAAAGATAGTAGGGACCTGGTGATGGAGCCAGAATTGACGGTGACTGGGGGAGGAAAGATATTAGGGACCAATGGAGCCAAAACTGACGGTGACGGGGGAGGAAAGATATTAGGGACCAATGGAGCCAGAACTGGCGGTGACTGGGGGAGGATGAAGTAGATTAAAATCCCTAGAACTGAAAAATTGCCGCCGTGATTCGTGACACGAGCTCTCTTCACCTCGCCAAAATCATCTTGAAAAACATTATACCGAGAAAGGCGCATGTGGCTAAATGAGCGCATTTTTTTTCTGCGAACTGCTACATTGGGTTCACAAAATATGCATTGCCCTATCAAATAAAATGAGAACAATTTCCAGTTATGCTTCATTAGCAGTAAAGATTGTATGTTAAAATGTCCAGTATTTTCAGTTTGAGAATGCTGCTGGTTAGAATGAAGGACTAGCTTAAATGTAATGTGCAGTATCAAAATATATCTAATGATTCTCTCATAAATTAATAAAATGACAGTAGGTTTTTGTAGGCTACATGATTAAAATGAAACTGGCGGGCTTTAATGTAAAGTTCATATTTACACATATCTATGTAGTCCTGCAACTGGCAGCTGGACAGTTTATCGGTTGACTCCGAAAAGATCAATGTTGTTTTCTTACAAAACTGTCAGGTTTCGTACACCTGTGTAAATACTAAACCTCCTATAAATCCACCTTCCGTCAAAAAACTAATTTATATTTTGACCACCCACAGTTATGAAATTGTCTCTTGTTCCTTTCCGATTAGGAGCAATTTTTGGACTTGGAAAGAACAGACAATTTGTTATTGCTGGGAACCATTGCAAGCCTCCGGTCAGCAAGTTAGCTCATGACGTCATTACGATAAGGTTACAACTAAGGAACGATTCTGAGCTGTAAATTTGTTCCACATCTCAATAATACTCTTCAACAGATACACAATGAAATGAAACTTAAATCTGTCAGACACTTAACGGCGAAAATTGGAACTAATAGTCGAATTCTAATGGTCCTGGCATGTCGATTGCGCGATGCGATTACCATTTGATTTATCGCCACATCCTTATTTTCTTGATTCGCCGATGGTTTTGATGCTCTTGCTGGTGACAAAATCAAGTCCCATCACGGTAAGGAATATTATGAGACCCACTTTTGGAAATTCCGCCCTATTTATAGTGGCTAAAAAACGAAAATTAAAATAAGCCATTTAGTCTCTTAAAATTAATGAACAGGTCTCTGATGAGATTCCATCGCTCACCAGCTCATGCACCACTTTCAAATTCACAATTTAGTGGTTGGCAACCCCAATAAACTCTGAAGTGTTTTAATGAGTCACCGATAGTTTCCATGCTATTGTTGATTGAGAATCCTATCAGGATAAGCAATGCTGTACCATGGGTTTTATCAGAGTAAAAGGTTTAATCCAGCTGAACAGAGCAAAATGCAGCTTTAATTATTTGTGGCAGCTAAATACCGAGGAAAAGTAGTTTTAAACTGCACAATTCAAATCCCTTCTTTTTAATACAGAGACGAAAGGGTAATTTAACACAAATTATTATTTTTCTTTAGGGACAACTTGCGCCCTCTTTTGAGTAAGTAGAAACAGGCAAACATTTAATACTGGGTAACTAAAATACCGTATGTTTTATTATAACATTTCTGCATAATGAAGTTACGTCTACATACGCACCTAGAGTCACATATTTCACTTTCACAGGCAAATACTCACTGTCACTGCTACTAACAGATAATGCAAGCAGACAAGACTTTACTAGATGAAACAGGCAGTAACTAAAGTTTTAGACACAAAAGAACACTTATATACAGCTAGCATTAAAGCCTAACTTCAACAGAATTTTGTTATTTTAGATGTATTGGGTTATCCAGATAGTCCTAGCAAAGCCTTAATAAAATAAAAAATACAGTTCAATCGCACAAATGTAAGCCCGGAAATGATGAGTGAAGCCGCCTTTTCGAGCCATGTTGCGTCACCGCTAGATCCCAGCACAAACAACAAAAGGCCGATAAAAGTTACATTGAATAGGGATCTGAATAGAACACCATTGTGTGCGGGTGATATTCGCAGCTCTTTGAATTAAAAGGTGATTCTCGCCCTGACATAGACAGAAGCAAGCCAATACGTTAGTTCATTACATTTGGCAATTTATGGCACTAGCGGACTGGTAGCGATGCTCTTAACATACTGTAGGAACTAAATTTACAGGTGTTACCATTCAAGATAGGCCTTAATATTACAGTTCACCCTTCTAAACTGGCTAAAATCTCAATAAGCCTTTTCATCTCAAAATCAGTCCCGTGATATTCCTTACTACTACAGGATTCCAATACCAAAAAGAACATGGCAACCATCAATACCTCAGTGTTTATGAGAGTTGGACAACCCCACAGGGCAAAATACAACTGTGCAGTTACACTAGGCAAAATGTAACTGTGCAGCTACACAGAGCAAAATGCAACTGTGCAGCAACACAGGGCAAAATACAACTGTGCAGTAACATAGGGCAAAATACAATTGTGCAGCTACACAGGGCAAAATACAACTGTGCAGTAACACAGGGCAAAATACAACTGTAAAACCAGGGCACAACATGTAATCTTCAAACTTAAACTTAGTTTTGGAATTTTTTGTTTTACTTTAGTTATAATTAAGTATAAGTTTCTATCAGTCTGTACTCTTCCATGACAATATCATTTACACAGACGGCTTTGTAGTCCAAGTTTGCACTTGATAACACCACATTCTTACTAAAGACTTAAAGAGTTTGAATCCAAGTTAAACGGATATGTAACAAATCTGATTACAAGATGACTGACTAAATCATAATGCACTTGTCAGCATCAATGAAAAACACTTAGGAGTTCACTGTGAAGTAGAAGAAATCATGAAGTGTAAGTTGGAGTTGGAGATTACTGACTGGTGAAACTGCCATTGACCATTATAAATGAACAGTAAATGAACAGAGGAAGTTATAACATAATGATAAAATAACATGTATAACAACATGCCAAAACAGAATCCAACTCACATATGAAAAATACAAAAAGCAATCCCTGATATTAACATGATAAAATGTTTACTACACACTCAACTCCTGCAATCGTTATCATAATAATAAAAATGGTGAAGATACTACTTAATCCTTCCATGAAAGCAGCACCCCCATTTATCACAAGCAAACATTTTGGAAAAATCGGAATAACACTTAATGCATGGATGCCGTGTGACAGACACAATGTCTTCATAAAATCACTCTCATCTCAACGTAAGAGTCATAACAGTTTCCAGTGCCTTCTGAATACATTGTCCAATTAACAGCCATTCCCAACAAGGAAGTCATTGCAACTACATTTTAGCCAGGGGAGGGGAGCACACAACAACCTCAAGGACATTACAAAAACTGTTAACAATTACAGTCTGTGGTATAAAGGGAACTGTGACAGTGGAAATCTAATGCAACAGTCATTTGAACACTCTCCACTTCACCCCATTAACATTAAAGCATCAACACCCCCTCCATATATTACAAAACCCCAATTTAGACCACCTATCCTATGAAATTGGTGACAAATTGTTCCTTAATCAAATAGGAGGTGATTTCAGGGCTTTGAATGAATTGAAACTTCGTTATTGTTTGAAACCAGGCTTTACAAGTTGGTTTATAATATTATGCTCTGAGCATGGTCTCAAGGAATAATGAACTATCAGTTCTTTGCACACCCAAAAATCTCTTCTCATCTGGGTAAGGAATACACAGGAACACACAGAGACCAAAGTGGTCTAAATTAAAATTTTGTTTCTTGGACAGGTTTATAACCACTTTAGAAGGAAAAAGTGTAAAGTGAATACAATAAGGAAGTCTGGGTAATATCAGCCTTACATAATGTGAGAATCTCACAAAGTCGACAAAATGAATGGAATATACACCCAGCATATAATGCAAAACTGTTCACACCAGAAAGGAGTCAGGCTTCTTATCTAACCTAGAACAGTCACATTCTCTCCTAGGAAGGATTGTCACTCCACTGAAGAGTGTACAGTGCCACTGTTCACCAGCTCTAGTATTTCTCATATCAAGAAACGGTGACTCTCACATATTGTAAACAAGTACACAGAATGTCAAACTCTACATAAAAGAGTATTGTCTTGGTCTGCCAAGGGGGTGACTCCCACTGTTGCATGAAGACTATACCACAACAGTCCTTATTCATCCACCTTGAGAGGATCATTCCCATTACTGCAAAGGATCTGCACAGTATGACAGGCTCTAGTGCAACAAAATCACATTCTCCTTGTCCAGAGAGTCGTATCTGACCGGGGAGTCACTCCCCTTGACTGACCGCTCGTATTGCACAGGTGGAGTGTTACTGTTGCTGTTTCTGGACATCAAACCAAGTTTGGCTACCTGCTTACGTTGAACTATGACCCTAGGTGAGTTGGTGTCCACACGAACTGGTGTTAGTGGTGACCGGTTTCCTGCAGCAAAGAAACGTATCAGATTATGGTATTAGTAATGGCAATTAAGTCAACTAAAATTCAAACTTAAGTGGAATTTTCTGTATTTTATACATCGAACTGAATTGATTTTGTGATCTTTTATCTAAGAATGTTAGTCTGGTCTAATGAGAAAGGTGACAATTTGGTACAGTAGGTTATCACGCTGATATAAAATATGTTCAGACCGCAAACTAGTCCGGACCAACTCTAATACATAAGCAGCTTAATTCAAAGCTCAGTCAGAAAACAAGAACATAGTGTCACCATAACTGATGAAAAATGATGTGAAGGACAGAACAAACAGAGGTCAAGGTCAGTATAGGGAGATATTAGTGCACTTGACATAAAAATGATGGTAATGGTTGTATTAGGGCATTAACGTAGACCAAAGCAATCTACCTGATCTTTGTTGTTTCTTGTGAGGAGATGAGCTTGCCTGCAGCTGCTTGGTTCTCTGCTGTTTCTTGACCTTAACAACAGAGGGCCCCACTGTGCTGGAAGTCTCTGTTAAATACAACAGACATGTATGTTGAGTTTTCACAGTTTTACTATCAATAGTCTGTTTTAATCGATTTCCATTAATTATTCTGAATTCTCACCTGTAATAAACACAGAAATTCTGAACAATTTAAGACACAATATGGAGGAGTGGTGAAACTCCATTATTTCAAAAGATTAGTAGCACCAAATGCTAGGTCAATGCGGCCAACAGACGTTTTGAGAAATTGTGGACATTCACAATATTAGATATTGAAACTTTGAATAATGGAAAAAAGCAATTTTTGCATTTACTCTTTCCAACATTGGTGATATGTGCCCACACTTACAATTATACTCTGGTTATTATTATAATTATTAATTAAAAGCAGGGCTTGGAATGACCAATGACAAAAAACGCGGAAACTTTTACGGCCCAAATCATGGCCGATAACCAGCCTTTGAAATGGTCAATGTGAACCTTTCCGCGACAAAAATCGGGAGGACTAAAAAAAAAAAAAAAAAAAAAAACGTTACCACCATCAGTAGCATGCGTCTGCGTCCTTTTAGCTCGCCCGTCCACAACCAACCCACACAATTTTGGCTGCAGAGCGGTAGTATTTGTCGCCGCGCTTAACAATAACACGAGCCGCACTTGAAAATCACACCACGCTTTACCCAGATGCCCCGGCAATGTTGACAATTTACGTTCCTCCGAAACATAAAGAGCAACTTCCGCTTTCAGAGGTGAACGTCGTCTGCAACGCCGCGGTAAGAAAGGAATTTGCCGCAGAAATTTCATATCAAATCCGATTTTTTACGCGGAAATATTATAAAAAAAGCGGAAAGCACATTTCAAAAAAGCGGAAATCCGCGTTTCCGCGGAAAATTCCAAGCCCTGTAAAAGACAACTGCAGATATGAAATGTTCAGAAAAAAGAGCATAGGAGTTCCTAATATTGGGATAGTTATAATAACATGTTCAGGCAACAGTTTTACCTTGGACAACTTTTGTGTCACCCTTTACTTCATTTTGCTGATGGTCAGGGGTCATGACCTCTGTGTTGAGTGAAGATATTGCAGAGATTGTGACAGGACTGTGGAGGGAGTAATCACCCAGAAGTAACTTGACAGGTTCATGAACTGTTACTGGAGATGCTGTAACACAGTCATTATACAGGGTGGTTAAAACACTGCATTATCATAATTCAATAAAAAAGATCAAAGGTTACGTATTTTCCAACAGTGGTAGAAAAGGATTGGTTAAATCATGGTTACAAACATTAGCTTGACAACGTGACCTTACAGTGGCAAATTGCAGATGTTTCAACATAAGTTTTACAACTACTCCTGTGTTGTTCCACTCCAGCTACATGTCAACAATGGCTGTTTATCACGAGTCATGACTCAAGTCACACTATAAGGGAATCAAAACATAAAATTCCACAATGAAATGCCTTCCAGCTGACCTAATACAGTTGATTTAAATCAAAAACATTATGGCACGGATCTTCACTACGTTCCTTCTCAGCGCCATCATGCGCCCGCGTTAAAATTCAGATGCGAACAACAATCATTGGTAGCATTTTCTAAAGGGCCAAAACAACATTGAGTGGACAGATTACACTGCATGTTAGGTTCCACTTGCACTTTAGCAGGTTCACAGGCACTGGGAAAAGTTCAAAAATCAAAGCTTCCTATTGCCTGTGGTGGGATGGAACCTTTTGTTTTGTTTTCTTTAATAAGACCACAGACCAACTAAAGTTCATTGATCACAGTACTTGAAAGGGAAGATCCACTGGGCACTTCTCGATTTATTTCTAGTTTGAAGTTTGTGACTTGGGCTTGACCTAATAAGCACTAGACGAGACTTTGAAAGCAGAGAGGGTGTTAACTAGGTCTTTCTAGCCTTGCAGTCTGCACAGAGTTTTGAGCCAAGATGTAAGGAGCATGTAACAGTCAGGAAACACTTATACCAATTATGAAGCAGGACATACATACTTTTGGAAATAGTTTTACCATCCAGGATAGGGGTTCTCACAATTCCTGCAGTGGGTGATCGTGGATCAGTCACTACATCGGGTGTCTGTTGTAAATGTATCGGTGTGCGAGTAATTCCCGAACTTGGGGAACGAGGGTCAAAATCAGCGACCCGGTTCCCAACAGGAGTCGCCGGGGGTGTCTCAACTTCTTCTAAAAGGTCTGTGAAAGACTTCGAGGTGAAACTTCCCATTTTTGTGTACAGCTCTGGAAATTCACAAAAACATTATCTTCGAGTTCGACCAATACAACATACAAACCTACCCAGTATGTGTAAAGTACATTATGATAACTACTCAGTATGTGTAAAGTACATTATGATGACTACTCAGTATGTGTACAGTACATTATGATGACTACTCAGTATGTGTACAGTACATTATGATGACTACTCAGTATGTGTACAGTACATTATGATGACTACTCAATATGTGTACAGAACATTATGATGACTACTCAGTATGTGTACAGTGCATTATGATGACTACTCAGTATGTGTACAGTGCATTATGATGACTACTCAGTATGTGTACAGTGCATTATGATGACTACTCAGTATGTGTACAGTGCATTATGATGACTACTCAGTACATGTAGCGTACATTATGATGACAACTCAATATGTGTACAGTACATTATGATGACTACTCAGTATGTGTACAGTACATTATGATGACTACTCAGTATGTGTAAACAACATTACTATGATTACTCAGTATGTGTACAGTGCATTGTGAGTCTGATTCTTGAAACTTCCACTCCTTATGGCCAGCAGCACACTGTCCAAAAGCACATGGCTCACAAATAACATGAATATGCCACCACAGTAATCAGTATGGCTCGAGTAGAATCAATTAAGGATAACTCAACGCAATCTGTAATCTGGTGATTGACTCGTACTTTATGCACACTGGCACTTGATTTTGACATTCAATAGTTCGCCTAATGATTCTGTTCTTAACATGGTGACTGAGTTTATACTTGATGACAAAAAACAGCTCCAATAACAGAAATTGGAATTTGCAGAAAATCTTAGTTACGATCCGTAAATATCTCCTGGTACAATCGAAAAGCTAGTTACCTATGTAGTAGCTGCAAGGTCTAAATGAACCAAAAATGTACTGAAATACTGGGTGTTAACTAACGAAGAAAAACTCCGCTGATCACAAATTTGGTAGTATATGAGGAATTATCAACAAGTTCCAGACAAATGTCTTATTCACGCCTTCTTGTCAACATAACCTTTGTCGTGAATTCAATGTCGTGATTTCAAAAGACGTCAAAAGTTAACCTAATAACCTAATAATTGTATGTCATTCTAAAATTAGACAGCGTACCACTGTTTCATTAACTGACCCCAGTGGATGGTGGCCCTCCATATGAAGACATATCCACTGGTGTTTGCAGTGTAAAAATGGCCAGTTGCCGATTTGGGCAACTGAACAAAGGAGGGTTTGAAAAAAAGTTTGATTACAGGAATATTTGTTCGAGCTGAGACATCAGCGGCTTCTTTCTCTTCTTCCAAATACAACAAGCCGTCGAAGTACTGATCCTTACATGTTGATGTGTGTTATTGATAAATTTGAACTGTCCATAACTGTGAAAATAACAACAAAATGAAGTGCAGGTTAGTGCCATTATAAAATACAAGTTTTATTATTTACTGAGTAAGATTGACGTTTAAGATGTGACTCGTGAATGGCATGTTGTAGGTAGGCAACACGTAGCCCTCCGTTGGCCATTTAGTGGCTACAATACTTCCCATTGCATTCTGTATTAATTTTGTCTCGTGTATTTTAAATGGGTGGTGGGTGAAATCCGCTCACCCATTAAGAGCTTTCACATCGTCAAAAATACATTCTACACCTAAAACTATCACTTAAAAAAGCACATAACTTCTTCAATGGTCCTTTCTACTTCTACACATATTGTCGATGAAGCATAGCTACGAGAATTAAGGTGACTTTGGCAAAGAATTCCAACTCCACTTTTTGGTCACCGTTAACTTTTTCAACACGCGTGCAATAACCACAAAGTATTTCAACTGAGTCACGTGAGTTAGGCAAAGGCTAGCGCAAGACTAAGCGAAGCACATGAAGCTGGCACGTGACAATTGCAAAATAGCACGGGAAGATATTTGTAAGATTTCTGTCCGTTGGACTTTTTATTCATCAACATGTGTGATTTCACGCAACTTCCTCAAAATGGCACCTGGTTAGAGAAACTCGAGCAAACCGTGACAGGTTTGTTCAAGTTATGTTGATTAAATTGTATCCAGAGTCATGGTATCTGTTAATTATAACTCCGTGAGCCTATATGCATGTTTCATTCCATTTTATTTGCTGTATTTTGAAATAAGTAACTTTTTATGGAGATGTACTATCGTTCCTGTATGCCTGCGGCATTCAGGTGAGGGCGGTGTAATTGCCTAATCTATTCCAAAGTAAAATAGTATATGGGAAGAAAGAGTTTACGTAGTATGCAGTGTGAACGTATGTTCTCTCAAAGGTATGACAGTGGGAATTACGTGAACTAGAAATATGTAGGGGTGGAAGGTATGTGTGGGGAATGGCAACCAGGTTGTGCACGATACATGAAAGACAGTTTGTTTTGAGCATGTCCCTCTTGAAGAGTGGGCCATTTGAGAGTGTTGAGCATGGACGGAACAGAGGAGTATCTGGAGTGATCATGATTAAGGAAGAACCTGGCTTCTTTTCAATATTAGAGGCTAAAGCGAGTGGAGGGATCCCAGACAGAGGAGGAATATTCAAGTTTGAGCCTAACTGTAGTGAAGTGTAGGCCAAGGCCTCTGTCTGAGGTGTCCCTCTATGGGAAGGCCAGTTGAGACGGTTGCCAGTTTGAGTACTACTCGGTCTACTAGAATGTGGCACCAAACACCAAAGAATCCAAAGAATACCTCAGGCTAAGTTACTCAGTACCTGGTTGGTTAGCCTTGGTACAAATTAAGCTGTATAATAAATATACAGCTTTGCGCCGATATGGGTAAAAAAGTGGTAAGACAAAATCTGACACAAAATTGGTGTCATCAAAAACTTCAGTCTTCCTTGAGTAAACTAAATTATTTAACAGTGCAGGAAAAAATGGCATTCTACCGATTTTCTGCTGCTAAAGTTGTGGAGTGATCTTTAGCGACAGCTTTCGGCGCCATGAAATATTGCGTCACCTATTGTCCAGTTTCTTTTTTCACCGATTCTTCAACCAACTGTTCTTCTTCCACCAGGTTGCGAAGATTTCACAACAAATTATTGGAACTGGTTTCATTTAGTTACAAGTTTTTAGAATTTCGATCCCGAAAAATCGAATTTCAGAAGAAATTTTGCTGCTGCCAAGCTATCATCATCTCGAGAGATATGTCGCAAAAAGTTAGGAAATGGCGCGTGCCCGTGTCACGTGCGTACTGTTTTCAAAACNATGCATAGGCCCTGAACAAACCCCATTTACTGTTTCCAAAAATGCGAGATCCCTGCATCCTTACATTTTAGTCTGGGCACGCGCGTCTGCCGAAATTCTGGTTATTCCTGTGCCCTGGCCCCCCTCCTAACTCAAAATCCTGGATCCACCCCTGGATTACGCAAGAAAATGACCTTTATTAGATTGTTTTCCACTTAAACGGCTGTAACGTTTGATTCCCACACTTTGCATGTACCACTTGCGCCTTGCGGTCTTTAGCTCGACATGTTGATACAGGTTTCACGGCGAGTTGATCAGCAGAAACACCCTGGCTGCATTCAATTTCAGGGTCTATGAAAGAAAAACACACAGTGGTACCTAGCTGTATTTTGACGATAGTCTTCATACAGCTAGCTGGCTGGCTACTGCCACTGGTTGGTAAGAAGACATCAAAAAAGAACAGAAATTGACATCTTCAGTTCAGCTCAACTATGAAATAAAACGAGAAGCAAAGGCTTCAGTGTAACTTATTGACAATTAGTTTCTGCGTTAACATAAAAGATCAAATTAAATTACCTGTAAGACAATTTTCAAGGAGATATAAAAATTGCCTGCAAAATGCACTTTTGTTTTCAACAGTTAAAGTTCCCGCTTTAGCCAATCAAAGTTGCGCTAACATGTCAAATACTTCATAGCGTTATAAAAACTATTTCAATTGGTTCAATTCTGTAGCTACAAAACCAAAATTTACTTTTGTATTTCATCGTTTAGAGTGTATATATTTGAAAAAAAATGCTAATAAAATCCAATATTTTCCGTAGAAAATAATTATTTTTGCTTTTTATGTTACAGGTACAAAAGTATTACACAAATGTTATAAATAATCATGAACTTACTGCACTGATCTAAAAGACAAGATGGCGGCCTCCTTGGAACAGTACTTGTCTAAAATTCGCATTCCTTCAGGCGGAAACAAGATTTTCAAGGATGAGTGCATGTTTTCATTTGACACTCCTGTAAGTATGGATCGGAAGTACACTTCAGATCAATTTGAATTAAATAAATGTCACGTTGCTCCCTAATCCTGCTAGTGTTATGGTCAAGACACTTGTCTTGAGTCGACAAGAGGCGAAGTGCACAGTCACTGTCCGAGTACTTAGGCAGTCACAAACCCAGTGCCACTCACGTTTTTTAGCTTTGTTGATGGTTTTCTCGAGCAATAGTTTTCAAAGAAATTTTGAATGTTGTATCTTGTTAGATGTTTAAAAAATACTATATAATCATCATCTGGCTCTGCTAAGACGCCAAGTTACATGTCAGGACGTTTCCTAGTTGCCATTCAACAGACAGGATAGACAGTGACCACCCTCTCTAGCTGGAATGTAGTGACCACCCTCTCTAAGTGGCCAATAGAGATGGTGAAGCTCCTGTTGTAAAATGTGCTTCCGGTGAATCATAAATGAGCCTCTGTTAGCCACTCGTTAATGGGCAATTGCCTATTAGCTGAATGGTTAGCATGCTCGCCTGTTAAATCGGGGTCACTGATTCGATTCCCGAGGTCGGGCAAACTCGGCTATTACGACAATTGGCGTAGTCGGCAAAAGAATGATATACCGATGAAGCACTTCTCGGACCTGAGACAGCACGCTTGATAGTGAGCCTATTACCAGGAGTCGAGGACCTTAATGCGAGACAATCTTGGGGTTCATTTGTCGGACGGCTATTCTGGGAGGTAAAAATCCAGAGTAAAATCTTGTGACGTAGTCCAGGAGTAAAATCATGTGGTGAACACAGGAGTGGAGTCCTGTTTTCACCTGCCAGGTGGCGCGCTTGTTCATAGGAAAATGGGGAATGTTGTGAAACGTGCTTCCAGTGAATCATATATAAGCCTCTAGCTCTGTTAGCCACTCGCTAACGGGCAGTTGCCTATTAGCTGAATGGTTTGCACGCTCGCCAGTTAAATCGGGGTCACTGGTTCAATTCCCGAGGTCAGGCAAACTTGGCTATTACGACACTCCTATAGGAGGAAACTTTTCGGCAAATTATATTAATACCTCACACTGATCAATTCATCAAAGTCACGTTGTTCTAAATACCTTTTGATACCTTAGGCTGTTACAAACCAATGCTGTTCAAAAGTGCTGGCGGTGGTTGTCAAAGAAATTTGAAAAAATGTAGAATGTGCGACCTTTACAATAGTTTAACAACAAATTTGGATTATAAAATGATCATCTATTCTGTTCACATTTCCTGCACAAGAATTAGCAACCCAAAATTTAAAAAAATTTTGGATAAAAAAATTTTCGGTTCTGCCAGGTTAAGATCTCGAGGGTCAGTCTCGTTTCTACATCAACCAATGGCATTCAAGTACAAACTAGATCATAGGGTTAACTGTTGACATCTTTTCACAAATCAGGACATCAACTTATGGCAGTAGCACAATGCTGGGACTGGATGAAGTATGGGCTGAAGTGCTTCAAGCCCACGGCAATTGCCAAAGCTTCAACCTCACAGGGAAGCCAAAGTACTTGGCGGGACTTAAGCTTGGCACTGAAAAAGGAAGCAATCTCGGGTTTTCCTTCCCTCGTAACATATAAGGTGGCTGCTATCCCTGGGTGCTTGGCAGAGGCGTCTGTCACAATCCATAGTTTATCCTCATGATGATGGAGTGTGATGTGCTTGTTAGACGATAGTGCCCTCTGGGTGGCAGAAAATACACTGACTAACTCATCAGACCATGTCAATGGATCCTTGGAATCGCGGTCTGAAGTAGCATCATCTAGTGGAAACATGTAGGCGGAGCAATGAGGGATTACCCTAGACAGAACCTTGAAGGCACCTATGAATGAACGCATCTGACGCACGGTTATAGGCTTGCTGTGCGAAGCAAGTGTAGCGATACGATGACTGCTAGCCTGAAGGGTGCCACGTTCCCATATCCAACCTAGGATAGTCGTGTGCTTGGGGGAATAAGTACTTATTTACAGACAGATCACTGTCTAACCATAGGAGGCCTTCGATGTTTTTACTTCCTTCCAACTTGAACAAATCCTCCCGTTATCAAACTTTTTCTTCGAGCAGTCCTTTGTTCAGTTCCCAAACGGAAACTGGCCATTTTACCCAGTGCATGGCAGGGGATATGATGTCATACCACCTGCCGTGTGTTTCTGATTTTGAGAACTGAACAAAGGACTGCTCGAAGAAAAAGTTTGATAATGGGAGGATTTGTTCAAGTTGGAAGGAATTAAAGACATCGGCAGCCTCCTAAAGTATCCCTCTATGCGCAAAAGGTCCTGATAACCATGTGACTTTGGTTTTTTAATTGGTGTGAGGCATAATTCGCCGAAAAGCTTGCGGCGTATGAAGCACCTATAGGAGCTTCACTGTATGTAGTTCAACTACAAATGGTGGTTGCTGTCCACAGACGGAAGTGAGCTGACATTCTTACAGTCTATTGATCAGCAGTAAAACAACATGGCTCTACCATGACCTTTTCTGCAAATGAATGTTGCTCATTCTACAATTGGATGTACACTCAGTGTTCTCGCACTTGGCATTCAATTTCAAGGGGATATGACCAGTTGTTGCTAAGTCTAATTTAAAGCAATAAACTCATTGTTAATAATTGTGATGCCCTTTTCCAAACTGGTCACCATTTTTTTTCAAACAGGTCGCGGGCCATTCAAGCATGTCGCAAGTGCTGGCAAACAGGCCGCAGTGACACCTTAAAAGAGGTTGTGAAGAACACTGATTTGTATTGATCAATGACTGTTGATTTAGTTATGAAAAGTACTTCCTTTTGTGCCATGTGTTTCAGATAACGTCTGTCTGAACCACTCAGCAGAGGGTTGGTTGCTTCATTCACTAAAGAAAGCATTAGCATGGCCGCTCTTTTTGAATGTAGACTTCTGGGATATCCAGATGTCCTGTGAGACAACATTGTAAACGGCTTCGCTTGATTTTGTTAGTGAGTGAAAGAAATAGTGATTGCCTGAACTTTGTTTTGAGTCGTAAGGAAAGACATTGATATCCAAAGGTGTTTTATTGCCAGAAAGATACATCATGATGCTTAATTTACTGAAAAGATCTGAGGTTCTAAGCTTCATTAGATATGTATCTATTGGTTGTGCTCTAGCTTTGATGATGAATCTATCTGACAATGGCAAGGACGTACAGTTATTAATAATGTGTTATTGAGTTGAATGAACTCTGAATGTGCTCTTTTTTGCAGGAGTGTGAAACAGGTCTGTACGTATGCATGAATACATTCATGGGATTTGGAAAGGACTTTGTTGAAAAACATTATCGCAAAACAGGAAGTGGGGTTTTTCTTCACTTGCGAAGAATCAAAAAAGCAGTGAGTAGCTCTGAGTGCTACAAGTCTAGCTCTGGTAATATGAGTGCTGCAGGTCATGTAGCCAATCTCTGGTCAGTGTTCATGCGTGGCTATGTGCGTCAACCAAGTAACATGTAAGGTTATGTAGGCTAGGATCTTATCAACGATGTCAAGATTAATTTAGTCGAATATCTACAAAACCATAGAATTTCATTCAGGAAATGTTTTTTCTAAAAGTATAAAAGGCTTAAAGTGATTCTGACCAATCTTGTATTATTTGGGTCATGTTATCATGTTTTTTTTGGTTAAAATTACTGTATTCGCCTTAATAACTGCCCATGCCCCTATAAGCTCCCCCCATGCATTTTCAGACTTTGCTAAAATAAATGCCCAGTCCAATTTAACAGCAAAGTTTGATAGCAATACACCACAATTTTGTAGGTAGTCTGTCATAGGTTACAGATACATCACAGAGCGTTAATATGATGAATCTTAGCTTCCGATTTCATCCGTTTTGGAGACCAGGTTTCAACTGCCTTGAGTTACAATAAGGGCCCACCTGAAACGAATTTTTCTAAGCGCCCTGGGTGGTTATTAGGGCAAATACGGTAGTAAAAAATAAAGGCACAACCATATGAAAACAACGGTAGCAATAACATGACCACAGTTTGTTTCATATAATGTTAACTACTAAATCTTAAGTATGCTCACAGTTTTTTAATTAGGAATTTGTTTCATTTTCATTTTATGTAACATAAGAGATTTTCTTGATAGCCCCTCATGCAAGAGTGGAACATTACAATAAAATTACCAACAGGGAGAACTGTGTATCAAATAGTGCAGCCATTTCTAAGATATGATATAATTATGGGGTTAGTCAAATTTGGACTTTTTCGTAGTGTCTTGCATAAGCTCAACCATTTTGTTATCAACCTACCACAGCATGTATTTCCTGAATCCTGCATAGCAACTTGTTTTGTTAACAGAAATGTTAAGTGGGTTGGAGTCATGTGTTTTGTAAATTACTTTCTTCTTGTGGTGACAGTTTTGAACACTGATGTTTTGTGCATGGATAGATCACCCAAAGATTTTCCCACTCATTTTCATGATCTAGGGTCGAGTAAGAAGGTTTATTCTCAAACAACTGAGATACCAGCCATCAACCTTGAAAATAGTTTTGTGAAAAAAGAATCGTGCTTTAGATAATCTGATTTTAATTATTGAATAAAAATTTTGTCCTTAAAAAAATAATTTGAATACAATCTTCCGTTCTGTTTATTTGAGCAATTTGTGTGAGTAACTTTCTGTTTCACAGGTTCCCATGTCAGAAGAAGAAGAAGTGCCCAAGAAAAAACCAACAAAATTAGCGATTGGTAAGGCGGGGGCTCCCTGCTCACTTCTGTATTATAGTTGCTGAAGAGAGTGCATTCATATTATAGGGGGG